>JAJOOE010005028.1:0-73374 GCA_036250405.1 Solanum raphanifolium
TATATATATATATATATATATATATATATATATATATTGAAAGGCATGTCATTCAAATTCTGAAGAATGATTGTCTGACTAATCTTGCTAGCAAGTATAATTTATGAAATACAGATAATTAACACAAGCTACGGTTTCAGAGTTGTATACATGCGACTATACTAATTCTCCAAGAAACAAGTATTAAACATCATAGAAACTATAGCAGCTAAATCCCAATGGATCCCTATGATTTAGGAACCCTAGGTCTAAACGAAATTATACCTCTGACATATTAGTACAAAAGTATCCCATTATGAATGGACATTCATACAATCAAGTATGATTGTTATTTATGTCATAAAAACCCAAAGAAGCCATATTTTTGGTAAATAAATTTATCTTTAAAATAGACAGTGGCCCGCCCCTTTGGGGGTCAAGAAGAAGCCATCAGTACAAATCATTCTTCTTATTTCATTATACCCTTTCTAAGGCTTTCCAAAAGTAACAATAATATGCAAGTTAAATTATTAGTAGAAAACTCAATCACTCGATCAGAAACAACATATCAATCACAAATTCGGGTAAAACTCAACAAACCACAAATGTACTAGCCTGTAATTTCAACTAGTCCAAGTTCACGACCTCATGCCCAATAATCAATAACAATTCGAATTTAAAGGCTCAAACTTACAATATAAGAATACAAATAAAGCACCAGCAAGAAGCATGTGACAAAATAGGTTTCACACCACTGAAGAGTAATTTCTAAGGATACTATTGACACCAAGATCAAAGATCAAACTAAACTATGGTTTTCAACCAAAAGACTATATTAAGCAACCCAAAGATGATCATAAATTGACCAATGATAATGTAAGGATGCAACTAATCCTAAAAATCCAACCTAACAATCGATACTAGTCGATAAATTGTTTAACTAACCGAGACAAGCCAAAAAGAAGTTAAATTGTAACCTATCTCATCATTAAAACTGAACCCAAACCTCTACTTCAGAGCATTTTCCTTACGAAGGGCCTCTGGAAAATGCCACGCTATCAACAACATGAAAAGATCACCAAAACAAGAAAAATAATACACATGTCAATATAGTAGTTAAAATAAATTAATACACAACCTAAAAATATAAATGTGGGACCCACACACGGAATCATTAAATTGACTTTGCCATGAGGTCCCACACAACTCAAGGAACTTTTTTCCCCAAAACGGGCACAATCTGAGCAATAATCAAGTAAAAACAATATCACCATCATTAAAGATCAAAATTTAAAAAAAAAAGGATAATTGAAGGAGAAAATAGATGGGAATTACAAAGATAAATGGAATAGTTATTGACCGCACAATGTTCCCACACAATTCCCCAACACAATCAAATAATCTACTCAAGAAACTCCAAGAGAAGCTCTCTGTATCAACCAATGGAGAGAAAATGGTGATTTTGGGAAGAAAATGGGAAGGATGGAAGGTGAAATTGATTGAAATCCATTTGGGAGTGATGGGGGAGTTATGAATGGATGAGTATGAGTTTATTGGGGTAAATGGAAGGTTTTATAATGGTTGTGGGGGAAGGATGAAAGTGGGGAATGTTTTAAAAATAAAGGATTTTATTAATTTGGGGTCTAGGCGGGTCAAACAGAAACCCTAACTTGGACCCACGAGACCCCGTCGACGGTCTGTGGGTCGACCTACGGTTTGTCGATGGGTTCTGTAGGTCATGAAGAAACTTAGAAAAACATAGAAACTTACCTGGGATCTACGGATGCCATCCACGGTCTGTGGATTGACCAACGGACCGTCGATGGGGCTGGTAGACCTCTACACAACTTTTTCTGCAGATATTGCCTTTTCATCCCTGCACACGTAGTAAACATTAGGACTTTCTTTCTACTTTTTCTGGACACTTTTTAGACATTGACCCTATTCTTTATCTAGCCAATACTAAATAGAAAAATAAACACCTATCTTAAGAGCTACAAAGTCAAAAAGAATGAAGAAAACTCCTATATCGAAAAGAAACTCCTATAATTGGCTAGATTGTACATCTTGGGTTGCCTCCCAGGCAGCGCTTGATTTACCTTTACCTCAAATTAGTTGTTATATCAATATAGTTTAGTTTTCACCCTCACTCTAATTGACATCAAACTATTAGATATCATCCACTAAATCTCTATTGTATAATCCTTTTCTCATTCATTACCTCATTAGGCCGGCAAGTAGGAACGAGACGAGTTCTAACATTGCACACCGCTAGAAATCCTTCAAAACGAAAGGATTAACAATACATGCATAAACACTATTCAAGAATTACTTAATTATTATTCATACATTATTAATTGCTCATGGTTCCCACAACCCTTGTTGTGGATTTAGCTACTCATGCTTGAGAGTTTACAATTCATAATTAGGTTTAAAGAATTCATGAACTTACAGTTAGAATAGATGAAAACCCAAATCTTGAATTGAAATTCAAAGTGAAAATTGTATCAAATGAAATCCGGAAATTTGTTTGATAAAAGTTTGCAACTTAATTCCCAAAGAACAAAAACTAGAAGTTTACAATAATGTATAACCCACAAAAATGAGGATTACAAATCCTATTTATAGAAAACAAACCCTAAATTAAACAGGAAATAAAATTGCTCAGACACGGCTTCTATCGACGACACAACCTACAAACCGTAGGTCAACCTACAGTCTGTAGGTTACCCTCCGTGGTCCAACACTTAGAAAATAAAATCAGGTACTGGAACTTCAATTTTCTAATCTTCAGTCGACAGATGTGCAGGACGGCCCATGGGTCGACCTACGGTCCATTGATGCCTCTGTGGTTCCACACTTGGTCAAACTTCCCTGATCTTCCACATACGCTTGCCCTCATACGGTCCGTGGATTTGACTATGGTCCGTCCTGTCACTCCATGGTCTTGAGTACTGAAACTCAATTTCAAGACCAGGACCTACGACTACCCATCCACGGCCCGTCATTGGACCTACGAATCGTGGTTGGCTCCGTTGGTGGCTACTTCTGCACTTTTTCAGCTCTCATCTCCATAAACCGCATCTAAGCCTATTTCCTGCAAAAATTACACACAAAATACTGTTTCTAATACAAAATAGCCCAAGACACACACAAACTCTAAGTGAAACACATAAAAAATACCGTAAAGTCACGGTATATCACTCACCACTAAAGTTGTTGAGTACGGTCTGGATGATGAACGCCTGCACCTACATCACACAATAATGTAGCACAAAATTATGTGTCATTACTTTGAATTTACTAAGCATGTGGGATATATGCTACCCGAACAATATAAACTTAACAAGGAAATAGACATAATGTAGCATAATTGAAAATTAAACTGGATGAAATGCACAAGTACTAATCATGAAGATATAACATGCTCAACTTGAATACTGAAGTAAATACATAATACATGGTCAATGAAACATGAATCTAACAATGGGTGATAATATTAACCAATAAAAACCAGGTGAGCTAAACGTGGAGTCCGATGTATATGCCCCATAGAGAAGATCCAATATACCTTGTGAGGGTATAAAGGCATGAATGTGGTGTGATCACAAAAATTGAATCCCAACAGAGGGGACTTATAAACCTACGAGGGCATGTAGTTCTAGGACTTGAGGGTACGTTGAACCCTAGTCCAACTCGGTGCTAAGCTTATTCCAAAATGGAAATAAAGCTAAGAATGCAACTGTAATACTGAATAGTTCAAAATATGGATAATTATCTTAGAATGCATCATATATATACTGAAAGGTATGGCATTCAAATTCTGAAGAATGATTGTCTGACTAATCTGCCTAGCATGTATAATTCATAAAATACGGATAATTAACACAATCTAGGGTTTCAAACTTGTATACATGGAACTATACTAATTCTTCAAGATACAAGTCTTAAACATCATAAAAACTATAGCAGCTAAATCACAATGGATCTGTATGATTTAGGAACCCTAGGTCTAAACAAAATGATACCTCAGACATATCAGTACGAAAGTTTCCCAATAAGAATGGACATTCATACATTCAAGTATGATTGTTGTTTATGTCATAAAAACCCCTAAAAATGCCATAATTTTGGCAAAAAATATTATCTTTAAAATAGACACTGGCCCACCCCTTTGAGGGTCAATAAGAAGCCACTAAGTAAAAACGATCCTCTTATCTCATTATACCATTTCTAAGGATTTCCAGAAGTAACAATCAAATACAAGTTAAGATATTAGAAGAAAACTCAATCACTTAATCAGAAACAAAATATCAATCACACATTCGGGTAATACTCAACATACCACAAATGTACTAACCTAGAATTTCAACTAGTCCAAGCTCATGACCTCGGGCCCAATAATCAATAACAATTCGAATTTAAAGGCTCAAACTCACAACATAAGCACAAAATCAAAGCACAACTAGGAAGCACGTGACAAAACAAGTCTCACACAACTGAAGAGCAACTTCTAAGGATACTTATGACACCAAGATCAAGGATCAAACTAAACTATGGTTTTCAACCTAAAAACTATACTAAGCAACCAAAAGATGACCATAAATTGACAAAGGATCATGTAAAGATGTAACTAGTCCTACAATTCCAACCTATAATTAATACTACTCAATACATTGTTTAACTAACTGAGCCAAGCCTAAAAGAAGTGAAATTGTGACCTATCTCAAGGCTAAAATTGAACCCAAACCTCTACTGCATAACAATTCCTTACAAAAGGGCCTTTGGAAGATGCCACACTATCAACATTATGAAAAGATAACCAAAACAAGCAAAATGATACACTTATGAATATAAGAGTTAAAAAAAAAAAACAACCTAAAAATATAATTGTGGGACCCATACACAGAGTCATAAAATTGACTTTGCCATGAGGTCCCACACAACTTAAGGAACTTGTTTCCTCGAAACAGGCACAATCTAAGCAATAATCAAGTCAAAATAATCTCACCATCATTAAAGATCAAAATAAAAAAAATGGATAATTGAAGGAGAAAATAGATGGGAATTACAAAGATAAATGGAATAGTTATTGACCGCACAATGTTCCCACACAATTCCCCAACACAATCAAATAATCTACTCGAGAAACTCCAAGAGAAGCTCTCTGTATCAGCCAAAGACTTTAGTCTTTTAAGAAAATGCATAATAAATATTGTCACGACCCGAGCCTACACCTCGGACGTGATACGGCGTACAATACTCCAAAAAGTCTCATACAAGCCTCATAGCATGTCATAACATAAGATAATATAAATAGTGCATAATTTAAAACTCTTTTCATCCATACAATCGAAAACATCATTTAAAACAGTGGAAGTCTACTTCTCTCACATGGCCATCTAAAAATATTTTTGAATCAAAAGTAGGGTCATGGCCCTTTACAATAGAAAGTCTAAGAAGTATCTAGTACAATGAAAGACATGAAACATCAATAAAGCACTTGTCCTTGAATCCATGAGGACATACCACAAGCTATGGAGGGAAATCAATCCAAGCTTGAACTAGAAGAACTCAACTAACTTGCCGGAACCTACACTTTGTAGAAAATAAAATAATATGGGTTACCACATTTAATGTACTACGCATGATAGCCATGCAAAAACCATGCTTAAAAAGGACATTTTTATTTGAAAATCATCATATATGCCAATTTTGAGAAACATCATGAACATAAGTATAAGAGGCATAAGATAGAAACATAATCAACATACATGCCATTTCATCACATTAGAGGTTTCACCATATGTAACCTTAAGCTATACTTGTGCAATGTATGAATAGAGTCCCATACCACCATCCATACTAAGTACCACTTTGAGGCCACCAAAGGTGAACTTACCATTCTTCCTTTTCATCTTTAGACAATACTCATACATAAGGAACACATACATTTCATAAGTCATGACAAGGAAGTAACTCATAATACAATCCAAGCAAAACATGCATCATTACATTATGCATTTGAGTCAACATTCTTCATTAGCTTCATTAAGAGCATATTCATTTATTAAACATTAAGATATTGGAGAATCACAACATAGCCCTCTCAAAGCATACTTGTGCAATGCATGGATGGCATCCTATACTACCACCCACACTTCATAGAACCTCTCAAGCAACCATAGCACGTATATCTAATGATAGGAATAAGCATTAACCGACATAGACCATGTGAGCTTAACATGGAATCAGGTGTGTGTCCCACACCGTAAAGGGTTGGTCTACTTGCCTAAGGTAGGACCGGTAACATTTTAGCTTAGGTGGATCCATTAGCTAATAACCTATGCGCGAGTACATAGTTATGGGATAAGAAAGATGTTCATTGAAACCTGACCTAACATAGGGAGAGCTTCCATCTTACCATATTCACTTGGTGCTTTGCCTGCATTCCCATAGAGTAGTTCATTCACATTACATTATTGTACTTGGGAGGAATTCCATTGGCCTATCGACCCAAGTTACATCATTACACACATGAAAGAAATTCCATTGGTCTATCGATTCATGGTAAATTATAATGATAGCTCATTGAATCCTCATTAAAGGACTACCATTGGACTATCGATTCAAGATTTATCATTACATCATTATACACATGAAAGGAATGTCATTGGCTTATCAATTCGTTGTACATTATTTCATTGAATCATTACAAAAGGAATGTCATTAGCTTATCGATTTAAGAGTCGTCATTACATTAGTTTATTGGCTCATTATGAAATGAATGTTATTAGCCTATCGATTCAATACAAAGCCTTAGAACACTTCATTAGTCATTTATGAAAGGAATGCCATTGGCTTATCGATTCATATTCATTAAGTCAAGGCTCATTCATTACACAAGAAGAGGATGCCTAAGCCTACCAATTCAAGATACAACAATCAACATTACTTTCATTTACACAAGAAGAGGATGCCTAAACCTACTAATTCAAGATACATCAAGCAACGTTACTCTCATTTACACAAGAAGAGGATGCCTAGGCCTACCAATTCAAGGTGTACATTACATTTAAGAAACCCTTCACATTCTATCATCATCATTCATGAGTGTTAATTGAGAATAAGCTTTCGATAATAACACAAGTTCATTCTAAACATGATCATAATACTGTCATTGTAACCACATGTGTATACTTCACATCATGATAATACATAAATCCTTCATCAAATTGCCCTCCAAGGCTATAAATCAATCTCAACCCAATCATCTAGAATACTACATTGGATAAGGGGAATGTTATGATTCAATAACTAATTAAATGTAGACATAAACAATTCAACATGCATCATTTATCATTCAACCCAAATCACAAACTCACAATTTAGTACTTTGGGGGAATCATGGGTTCATGGGGGAAATTCATCATAATTCATCATA
This sequence comes from Solanum raphanifolium, assembly GCA_036250405.1. Classification (NCBI taxonomy): domain Eukaryota; kingdom Viridiplantae; phylum Streptophyta; class Magnoliopsida; order Solanales; family Solanaceae; genus Solanum; species Solanum raphanifolium. Next base: position 7,424 of record JAJOOE010005028.1, read on the forward strand.
CATAAACCTTTGAAAATGTTTTAGAATTGAACCTATGCTTAGATTGAAACCCTAGCTTTTTGGGGGATTTGGGAAACTTGAAATCATTTTTTTAAAAGGCTCCTTGTATGAAACTTAGTTAAGGATGAAGACTACCATACCTTGATTGTAGAAACTCCACAAAAATTGAGTGAGAAAGATGAAATCTTGAGCTTCAAACCATGACTCCTTCTTCCCCAATGGTTGTTTCTAGAGAGATGATTATTTGGAGAGGAGGTAGTTTTTAATTTTGAGTGTTGGGAATAATGAATTGAAAAGGGTGTTTAATACTTCAAAAAGCCTTAAATAACTCTAAATAATCCATATAAACCATCCCCTAACTTAACTAACCTTAAAAGGAATTTACCACGTTTCCCCTAGCTTTGCCGAGATTTGGTAGAATGCACAGGTGAGACTCACACCACAAACCCACGGACCGTGAGTGGTGTGAGCCCCATACTGCACGTCTGTGGTTTGGTTCAGAACCTCCCCATTTGGGGTCTTGACCTACGGATGTTTCCGAAGGGGCGTGGATGGACTTACGGGGCGTAGGTCCCATTCGTAGGTCATCATCTTTTTGACAACTTTTGGCTAATTGGGGCAAGCCTTGGGGTTAGGCTTTAGTGTCCCCCTCAAGGACCCTTGGTTGGTCCTTGGGGGGTCGTACCTTGACGTTTAACCCCTAAAACCCTCAACCTAAGCCTGGGAACTCATTTTACAACTTCAAACCCCATATCAATCTCAATCACACACTCATTTGGATCTAGTTTCACTTACTAGTTTTTCGGGTTGTTACATTATCTCCCCCTTGGGAACATTCATCCTTGAATGAAACTTTAAACACCTTACAGAATTAAACACTCAAGACTAGCAGCCCATTATGCATGAAACATCATAATCAATGCATAAAACTAGGAGGAAACATCAACTCCATCTCAAACATACTCCATGCAACATAAGAAAGTAGGAACTACATCTACAAACTCATTATGCATGAAAACTTCAACATTTCTCATTTCACTGGAGGAATTACCTTCTCCAACTCAAATCATGCTCATCATTAGGCACATTATGCAATTACTCTCAAAAGCACATTTAGGCATGTTGAACAATTCACCTTATGAAGCATATAGGCAACTCATACTAAATGCACATCAACATGAGGAACATAAATCAAAACAATTCATTTTTCTCATTTAAACATAAATTCATCAAGAACATGCATATCATAAGGAGACTATAGAAACACATAATCACACATGACTCCAAAACATGAAACAAGCTACAAGGAACTCTTGGTCTCAAGCTTGAATAGGAATAGAAGAAAAGAGATAAGGATATCAGAACTCTCAACAACCTTACTATTCAACATACTATCTCCTCCTTAGGAGTAAACCCATACTAAGGCTTAAAATGAAAATAACATAGGGATGTTAACAAGAAATTCACACTATAATAAACCATCAACATACTGGTGCCTTCATTCGGAAGAGCTCTTTTGTCCTCTCTAGACCGGAGTGCATAGAAACGACCATACTTTGGAGCATTAGGATCCGGGCCACTTAGAGAAGCTTGTTTGGCCTCTCTTCCCTTGGCCGTAAGAGTAGGGAAATTTTTCACTTGAGGATCATTCTTTCCACAACCATAGCAACCATCCGTACCGGCTAGGCACTTCCCGTAGTGTTTCCTTCCACAAGTGGTGGGTCTAGGAAATGGAGACGCACTACCTTTATCTTGGTTAACCCTAGGAGTGCTTGACGAATCTTGGTTAAAAGCTCTCTCATTGAACCTTGGTTGACCTTGCTCATGAGACCTAGTTCTCTTCATCTCCCTATTATTTTTCTTAATTTTGAACTCCTCAAGTTGTTGAGAAAACACCATAAGCCTAGAGATATTCATGTCATCATGGAGCATTGTCGTACAACATTCTTCCTCAACTAAGTCGGACACACCCGTCACATATCTACTCATCTCTTCCCTCGGATTAGACACCAAAGATGGAGCATACTTAGACAATAGGGTAAATTTCAGGGAGTACTCTTGCACACTCATGCTACCTTGCCTAAGGTTGATAAATTCCTCCACCTTGGCTTCCCTTTTCTCACGGGGAAAGAACCTACCAAGGAATGCTTTCTTAACCACCTTCCAATCTATAGGACCCGCTCCTACCGGCCAATTGCTTTTCCATTGAGTAAACAAAACTTGGGCAACATCATTCAATTGATAAGCAGCTTGTTCCACTTTTTCTATAGAAGTCACCCCCATAGCATTAAATACCTTATACACCCCACCCACAAACTCTTGGGAATCCTCTCCCACCTTGGAACCAAGAAATACCAGAGGACTCATCCTCACAAAGTCCCTCAACCTAAAAGCCATAGTGCTCATATTAGGGTTCACATGAGTCTCAACACCCCTAGTGGCTTGAGCCGTCATAGTTGGTCTTGAGTAGTTACGACTTGAGCCATCATTAAAAGAGCCAACCTAACTTCTTCATTAGACATGGCCGGAGGATCAATCGAAACTTGATTTCCTTGAGGAACTTGGTCACCTTGAGGATCTTCGGGAGGAACTCCCTCATTCACATTCTCCTCTTCCATCCTTCTTGCGGTCGCCCTTCTTGTATTCATATCCTATAAACACAAGAGAAGGGTTAGGAAAAAGGACTTTTATAGAGCTAAACTCTATGGCACGACTTCAAAGAGTAATGAAAGAAGTGTAGTTTCCTAACACCTTATATCATCTCATTCATAAATGTGGCGCGCTTCACACTATGAACAAGACTCTACTCGATGTGGCTTGTGAGACATCAATCTTAAAAACCATCCCAAAATCTTATGCTCTGATACCATGTTTGTCACAACCCGAGCCTACACCCGAACGTGACACAGCGTACAAGACTCCGAACAGTCTCATAAACGCCTCATAGCATGCCATCACATAAGATAATAGAAATAGTGCGGAATTTAAAACTCTTTAAATCCATAAAATCAAAAACATCATTTAAAACAGCGGAAGTCTACTTGCCTCACATGGCCATCTAAAAACATCTTTGAATCAAAAGTAGGGTCACAGCCCTTTACAATAGAAAGTCTAAGAAGTATATAGTACAATGAAAGACATGAAACATCAATAAAGCACTTGTCCTTGGATCCATCAGGACATACCACAAGCTATGGACGGAAATCAATCCAAGCTTGAACTAGAAGAACTCAACTTACTTGCCGGTACCTACACTTTGTAGAAAATAGAGGAATATGGGTTAGCACATTTAATGTACTAAGTATGATAGCCATGCAAAAACCATGCTTAAAAAGGAATTTTTTATTTGAAAATCATGCTATATTCCAATTTTGAGAAACATCATGAACATAAGTATAAGAGGCATAGGATACAAACATAATCAACAAGCAAGCCTATTCATCACATTAGAGCTTCCACCTTAACTAACCCTAAGCTATACTTGTGCCATGTATGAATAGCGTCCCATACCACCATCCATACTAAGTACCACTTTGAGGTCATCAAAGGTGAACTTACCATTCTTCCTTTTCATCTTTAGGCAAAACTCATACATAAGGAACACATGCATTTCATATGTCATGACAAGGAAGTAACTCATAATACAACCAAGTAAACCATGCATCATTACATTAAGCATTTGAGTCAACATTCTTCATTAGCTTTATTAAGAGCGCATTCATTCATTAGACATTAAGACATTGGAGAATCACACCATAACCCTCTCAAAACGTACTAAGGCAATGCATGGATGGCATCCCATACTACTACCCACACTTCATAGAACCTCTCAAACAACCATAGCACGTATCTCACATGATGGGAATAAGAATTAACCAACATAGACCATGTGAGCTTAATATGAAATCTGGTGTCTGTCCGACACCGTAAAGGGGTGGTCTACTTGCCTAAGGTAGGACCGGTAACATTTTAGCTTAGGTGGATCCATTAGCTAATAACATATGCGGGCACACAGTTATGGGATAAGAAAGATGTTCATTGAAACCCGGCCTCACGTAGGGAGGGCTTCCATCTAACCATATCCACTTGGTGTTTTGCCTTCATTCTCATAGAGTAGTTCATTCACATTACATTATTGTACTTGAAAGGAATGCCATTAGCCTATCGACCCAAGGTACATCATTACACACATGAAAGGAATGCTATTGGCCTATCGATTCATGGTACATTATTAGGATAGCTCATTGAATCCTCATGAAATGAATGCCATTGTCCTATCAATTCAAGATTCATCATTACATAACTATACACATGAAAGGAATGCCATAGGCTTATCGATTCATGGTACATTAGTTCACTGACTCATTATGAAAGGAATGTCATTGGCCTATCGATTTAAGAGTCCTCATTACATTAGTTCGTTGGCTCATTACGAAAGGAATCCTATTAGAATATCGATTCAATACAAATCCTTAGAATACTTCATTAGTCATTTATGAAAGGAATGTCATTGGCCTATCTATTAATATTCATTAAGTCAATGCACATTCATTACACAAGAAGAGGATGCCTAAGCCTACCAATTCAAGATACAACAATCAACATTACTTTCACTTACACAAGAAGAGGATGCATAAGCCTACAAAATTCAAGATAAATCAATCAATATTACTTTAATTTACACAAGAAGAGGATGCCTAGGCCTACCAATTCAAGGTATATATTACATTTAAGAAACCCTTCACATTCTATCATCATCATTCCTAAGTGTTAATTGAGAATAAGCTTTCAATAATAACACAAGTGCATTCTAAACATGATCATAATACTTTCATTGTAACCACATGCATATACTTCACATCATGATCATACATAAATCCTTCATGAAATTTCCCTCCAAGGCTATGAATCAATCTTAACCCAAACATCTAGAATACTACATTAGATAAGGGAATATCATGATTCAATAACTAATTCAATGTAGACATAAACAATTCAACATGCATCCTTAATCATTCAACCCAAATCACAAACTCACAATTTAGTACTTTGTGGGAATCATGGCTTCATGGGAAAAATTCATCGTAATTCATCATATATAAACCTTTGAAAATATTTTGGAATTGAACCCATGCTTAGATTGAAACCCTAGATTTTTGGGGGATTTTGAAAACTTGAAATCATCTTTTGAAAGGGCTCCCTGAATGAAACTTAATCAAGTATGAAGACTTCCATACCTTGATTGTAGAAACTCCATAAAAGTTGAGTGAGAAAGATGAAATATTGAGCTTCAAACCATGAGTCCTTCTTCTCCAATGGTGGTTTCTAGAGAGAGGATTATTTGGAGAGGAGGTAGTTTCTAATTTTGAGTGTTGAGAATAATGAATTGAAAAGGGTGTTTAATAGTTTAAAAATCCTTAACTAACTCTAAATAATCCATATAATCTGTCCCCTAACTTAACTAACCTTAAAAGGAATTTACCACATTACCCCTAGCTTGACCGAGATTTGGCAGAATTCACAGGTGAGACTCACGCCACCAACCCACGGACCGTGAGTGGGGTGACGCACCGTACTGCACGTCCGTGGTTTGGTTCAAAACCTCCCAATTTTGGGCCTTGACCTACGGATGTGTTCCAAGGGGCGTGGATAGACCTACGAGGCATAGGTCCCAACCGTAGGTCCTCATCTTTTTGGCAACTCTTGGTTAATTGGGGCAGCCTTGGGGTTAGGCTTTAGAGTCCCCTTCAAGGATCTTTGGTTGGTCCTTGTGGGGTCTTACGTTGATGTTTAACCCCTAAACCCCTCAACCTAAGCCCGATAGCTCATTTTACAACTTCAAACCCCATATCAAACTCAATCACATACTCGTTAGGCTCTAGTTTCACTTACTAGTTTTCCGGGTCATTACAAAAATGGGGTGATCTTTGAAATAACTGCGAGGATATCATCTCTTTACGATCAAGGAGTATTTTTTGCGAATAAGGAGGTCAGAGTACTGACCCTTCATGAATGCTAAAGGAGGCCTACAATTGTGGAGGTCTATGCTGACACAGCCCACAAACAAGGAGATCCTTACACGTATGTAGAGGCCACCGTAGTTTAACTTTGTGAACATGAAGGGCAAGTTATCCATCAATCCTTTAATGCGGTCAAGGGACTGCAATCATGGAAAAGCGAATAGTGCTATACCGACAGCACTACATCAGCAATATACCAACTTCAGGAATTCCCCCGATGGGGGATCAAAATTAGTTTGAAAACTCGTGAATACAAACAAACTATGCAACCCAATCAAAATTCACATTTTAGACTTAACAGAATTAATGAAACCACCAATGGAGATCGTCGCATCAGAATGTTGACCCAAGTCAACACTTGTAAGGTAAATAGAAAAAAAATTGACAAATGCCGCAAAATCATTGCAAACATGTCACTCCCCGAGGCTATCCCTAGACGCAACAGGGTGCTTAGTGTCACAAGTGACTTCAAGCTAACCATTGCATGTCATATTTATACAAGTTCAATTAAAACATGCAATGTGTGGAATCTAAAAAAAATTTAATATTCTAAATGGGGAAAAGACCAATATGTTGAATGTATAAAATATATGAACAGTATAGTAATGACTTAAAATAAGATTTACAACTCAAGCTGAATCTACTATATATCAAAAAGCCTCTAACTGATCTGAGTTGCTGGGACATGCCCCCAGCTAACTCTAACAGAACTGAAACTAAAAAGTGATTACTGAAAAGTAAAGCATGTCTATCGTCCTTGAACTATGAGGACTTACCACTAATGTTGTTGAGTACAATCTGGATACTGAATGCATGAACCTACATTATACAATGATATAACGCAAAAGTATGTGGCATTACTTTGAATGTACACAGCATGTGGGATATATGCTAGCAGAACAATAAAAACTGAACAAGGAAATAGATATAATGAAGCATAGTTGAAAACTAAGTTGGATGTAATGACCAAGTTACTAATCCTGAAGATATAACATGCTTAACTTGAATACCGAAATAAATACAGGATACATTGTCAATGAACCATGAATCTGACAGTAGGTGATAATATTAACCAACAAAAACCAGGTGAGCTAATCGTGGTATCTGATGTATACACCCCATCGAGAAGACCCAATATACATTTCTAGAGTATAAAGACATGAATGTGGTGTGATCATAAAAATTGATGCCCAACAGAGGGGACAGATAAACCTAGGAGGGCCCTAGTTCTAGGACGTTAGGGTACGTTGAACTCAGTCCAACTCGGTGCTAAGCTTACTCCCAACTGAATATAAATCTAAGAATGCAACTGTAATACTGAATAACTCAGAATACTGATAATTATCTTAGAATGCATCATAAATATACTAAAGGGTATGGCATTCAAATTCTGAAGAGTGATTGTCTGACTAATCTGCCTCACAATTATAATTCATGAAATATAGATATTTAACACAAGCTAGGGTTTTAGAGTTATATACATGGGACTATACTAATTCTCCAAGAAACAAGTATTAAACATCATAGAAACTATAGTAGCTAAATCCCAATATATCAGTATGATTTAGGAACCGTATGTCTTAACAAAATTATACCTCGGACATATCAGTATGAAAGTATCCCAATATGAATGGACATTCATACAATCAAGTATGGTTGTTATTTCTTTCATAAAACCCCAAAATACCATAATTTCGGTAAACAAAAATTATCTTTAAAATAGATAGTGGCCGGCCCCTTTGGGGTTCAACAAGAAGGCACTAAGTAAAATTTATTCCTCTTATCTCATTATACCATTTCTAAGGCTTTCCAGAAGTAACAATAATATTCAAGTTAAATATTATAAGAAAACTCAATCACTCAATCAGAAACAACATATCAATCACACATTCAGGTAATACTCAACATACCACAAATGTACTAACTTGGAATTTCAACTAGTCCGAGCTCATGACCTCGGGCCGAACAATCAATAACCATTCAAATTTAAAGGCTCAAACTCACAATATAAGAACACAAATAAAGCACAACCAAGAAGCACGTGAGAAAATTAGTTTCACACCACGAAAGAGCAATTTCTAAGGATACTAATGACACCAAGGCTAAGGATCAAACTAAACTATGTTTTTCAACCTAAAAACTACACTAAGCAACCCAAAGATGACCATAAATTGGCAAAGGACCATGTAAGGGTGCAACTAGTCCTAAAAATCCAACCTAACAATCAATACTACTCAATACATTGTTTAACTAACTGAGCCAAGCCTAAAAGAAGTGAAATTGTAACCTATCTCAAGGCTAAAATGGAACCCAATCCTCTACTTCAGAACATTTTCCTTACAAAGGGCCTCTAGAAGATGCCACGCTATCAAAAACATAAAAAGATTGCAAAACAAACAAATGATACGCATAAAAATATAGGATTTAAAAAAATTTAACAAACAACCTAAAAATATAATTGTGGGACCCACACATGGAGTCATATAATTGACTTCACCATTAGGTCCCACACAATTCAAGGAACTTGTTTCCTCGAAATAGACACAATCTGAGCAATAATCAAGTCAAAACAATCTCACCATCATTCAAGCACAAATGAAAAAAAAATGGAAAATTGAAGGAGAAATAGATGGGAATTACAAAGATAAATGGAATAGTTATTCACCGCACAACGTACCCAAACATTTCCCAACACAATCCAATAATCTCCAAAAAAAACTCCAAGAGAAGCTCTATATATCGGCCTAAGACTTTAGTCTTTTAATAAAATGCATAATGAAAAATGGGTTGATATTTTAAATAGTTGCGTGCATATTATCTCTCGAAAATCACGAAGCTTTTTCCCTGAACAAGGAGGTCATAGCACTGACCCTTCATGAATGCGGAGGGAGGCCTACAATTGTGGAGGTCAATGCTCACACAGCCCCCGAATGAAGAGATCCTTACACGAATGTAGAGGTCACCGTAGTTACACTCTGTGAACATGAAGGGCGGGTTATCCATCAATCTTTTAATGTGGCCAAGGGCCCGCGATCATGGAAAAGTGAATAGTGCTACACCAGCAGCACTGCATCAGCAAAATACCAAATTCAGGAAATTCCCCTGATGGGGGATCAAAATTAGTTCAAAAACCTGTGAACACAAATGAACTATACTACCCAATAAAAATTCATATTTCAGACTTAACGGAACTAAGAAAACCACCAATGGAGATCATCTTATCAGAATGTTGACCCAAGTCAACACTTATTAGGTAAACAAAAAACAAAATGACAAATGCCACAAAATCATTGCAAACATGTCACGCCTCGAGCCTATCCCTAGACGTAACACGATGGTTAGTGTCACAAGTGAATTCAAGCTAACCATGGCATGACATATCTATACAAGTTCATATAAAATATGCACTGTGCAGAATCTAAAAAAAGCAATTTAATATCCCAAAAGTGGAAAAGCCCAACATGTCTAAATGTGTAAAATATATGAAGAGTATTGATGAGTTGGGGATTTCAAATTATTTAGGGTTTTAGTGTCCTCAATGCCTATTTTATGCTCTAAACTGATGTTAAAATGCTAATTTGCAGCAATGAAGTCAAAAGAGCAGGGCAAGGAGATTACCGGGTAAGAAGGAGTGAAAAAGCTAAAGAAAATCAAGACTGATGATCGCCAAGATCACTCGACGAGTCACCGAGTGGCTCTTCAGCTCGCCAAAAGTTTAAGAAGGCCAACCAAGGGAAAAGGCCAACTCGGCAATGGAATGGTGTAATTCGGCGAAGTGCCAAATACATCAGCGATGGTAATTTTGATCGCCTAAAGATACAACAAGGAAGTGATGAAGAGTCAAGCCAAGAAGTCAATGGAAAGAAGCATTTGGCGTGTCGCCGACTTGGTTGGTGACTCTCGACTTATTCCACCGAATGGCTCCGAAGTTAAAAATCAAGGAACGTATAAATGGAATTTTGAAAAGAATAAAAGGAGTTCCCTCACATTCTAACTCTGGGTTTTTGATCTAAAACACTCTGAACATTGTTTTTAGTCTTTTTGAGTAGGAATTTAGGTTGGCTTTTGATTTTTAATTGATTTTGATCATTGTAAAGAGTTGCAATTTGTTACCCATGCTGATGGAGAACATAGTTGGTAACATTTTCTTGCTATTTATGATGTTTGGCTAAAAACCCCATTCTTGGGGGTGTGATAATGTTATTGAATGTTTGAATTAGCTTATGGGTGTAAGTATTTACTGATTTAATTATTGATTAGAAGTGGGTTCAATTGATAGTTGAGTTTTAATTGATGAATTATAGTTGCAAATACAGTTCTAGCTTAGCATTCTAGGCTTGCTTGAGAAAGTGCTTTTAGAATTAAAACTAATAATTTATGATTGTAGTGATTGGGTTATTGTGGAATCAGCTTGAGAAAATGGATCTGAATTTAATCCTACCAATCTAGCTCGAAAGAGTAGATTAATTGAGGTTTTGGGCTATTCATGTTTGTTGGGCTTGTCAAGGTTCGAGAGAACTCGCTAGATTCATGATAGTTGATCGACAGATAGCTATTACATTTAAATTCTAGCCTACCCACTAAGGTTCAACTAGTTTTATTAAATATTAACCACCCATTTAGTGAAAAATTGGTGTTTAATCGATCACATCCCCAAGGACCCCTCTCAACTTGATTACTCTCATATTTTCGTAGTTGTTAATTTCTCACTCTAATACCCTAATTAACACTAGTTGTCAAACCCCTTCCATTTACTTTAATTGTTGCGAAAATATCTACTTTTAAAAACAATTAAAATACTTTTTTCACTTCGTAATTGAATTCTCTACCATATCACTGCTTGTGGGATTGACCCCAACTCTTAGTTGGGTTTATACTTGATTATGACCACATATACTAAGAATTAGATGATGTGTAGTTGAGCGTTATCAAAAATGGCACCGCTGCCGGGGAGTAGTGCTTAGAAATCTCTTAGTGTAGTTTAATTGTGAACTAATATTTTTGTAGTTGAATCAACTCATTTTTTTGTGTGTCGTTGGCTGCTCTTAAATAGGTGATGGGATGAGTGTAAACGGGAGCAATGCTAGCCAAATTGGACACAATGATGACATCAGTAACTTGCATTATGTCAATGAAGCTCAGCTAGAAAGTGCGGGTGCTATTATGTTGCCTCTGGTTGTGGGCAATGTGGTATTTCACGTGACTAGTAGTATGTTGTAACTGTTGCAACTGAATGGTTTATTTGGAGGGCTGGCTCGTGAGGATCCCCATGACCACATACGGAACTTTATGGACGTGTGTGGTCCATTTTCCTTCATGAATATCACTCAGGAGTTGGGCCGACTTCATTTATTCCCTTTTTCTCTTATGGTGGAGGAAACAAAGTGGTTAGCCGACCTACCAAGGGACCTAATTACTTCTTGGGAAGAGCTCACTGATACGTTCTATATAAGGTTTTCCCTTCCTTTGAGTATGATGGCGTTGACAGATAAGATTTAGAACTTCAAACTATTGGATGGTAAATCATGAGACATGGTTGAGGTTTTAGAAGTTGTTGTTCTAATGTCCAACGCATGGGCTCCCGAACAATGTGTTGTTACAACACTTCTACCGGAGTCTAGATTCAATCAACAAGAGTGTGGCTGACCAACTTGTTCAAGGAGGAATCATGCAACAATCATTTGAATTAGCATCTACTCTTGTTGATGGGATGACAAAGATTAACCGCACTTGTTACACTAGGGAAGATCAAGTGTCTCCTTTGAACTTAAGGATGACAAAGGAACAAATAGAAAAGGACCAAGAGCAGCATGAAAACATGGCCAAGATGATGACCTAAATGGATCTATTATCGAAACATGTAACACCTCGGATTCAGAGAAGGTAAAATATTCCTTCCCTTAGCCGACTCGGTGAAGTAGGGTTTAACACCTCGGTATTTGAAAGAACTAAAAATAGAAAGAATTAAATTGGAAATAAGCTAAATCTGAAGAAAAAAAAAATTCAAGTTAAGCTTAAGAAGTGAATTTTGGGTCAACTTCAAACGACCATAATATTCAGTACAGGATGAGTTAGGTGGCCCATGAGATATCAAATGAAAGGTCTTGGAATCCTATTTTCAACGCCACCGACTTTGCTAATTTGCAAGCTCATATGAGGGAGATATAACAATTTGAAATCTGGATGTCCGGTTAAGGAAAGTTACCCGAATTTAAGAGGGGTATTTTGGTTTTTTCCATACCCAATCAGGTTAATTCATTTTAAGTAATTAATTAGGGGTCTAAACTAGTTTGGTTCAGTTTTTCCCAAACCAATATACGCTAGGGTTTTGAGAAGAGTTCAATAATAGGAGAAAAAGAGAAAAGTCAAGGCGTTCTTGGACTTTTCTTGCGGAATCGAAGGTCATTTCGCCAAGGGTTGATCCCTAAATAGGTATGTTAGTTATCATGGTGTTGAGTTCGTTCACCTGCATGCCAATCATGTTATTTTTAGCGCAAATTTGTTCTTAAAATTGAAGGATTTGAGTTCTTGTTGAGTTTTTTTGGAATACCTTTGATAATCTTTATTTTTGGGATTTCGATGAGTTCTTGGGACAAGTGTTAGTATTTTGAAGGTTGTTTTGATGTAAATTTCATGTACATCGTTGAGTATTCGATTCTAAGTGATTGGAGAAGAAACGATTAGATTCTAGTCGAATTAAGGTCAGAAAACAAGTAGAAAAATTTGTCAGAATTGCCTGAGGGTATGGTGGCGCGGCGCGCCACAGATGCGCCAGTAGTGCTCCCGAAATGGGTCTCTGAACTTAAGGGGCTGGCGCAGGGCACCAGCAGTGTGCCCGGGTCGTCTGGCCCCACCCTTTTTTCGTCGTTCAACCCGTCTAAGTCCTTCTAAAGTATACCATTACTTCTTATTGATTCTAACTACTCTAAACTACTTCTAAACATCTATAAATCATTTATAAACATGAATCATAACCTTAAATCCATATATTCAAATTCAAGGGAGAGCTAAGAATCAAGTCTTGGGAGTTCTTTCGAGTCTTTTGAGAAGTCTTTTGCAAACCTTTTTAAGATTGTTATAAGACTTGAGCATTTGAGTTTGAGGAAGAGTAAAGTTGCATTCATTTTCTTAAAAATAATATACGAGAACTAAGTATTCCCAAGAATAAATGTTTTCACATTTAAGCAAGAGAGGAAACACCAATTTCCAAAAGAGTTAATGAGCAACTTTAAGTACCATCTCTTTTAAGAGAAAGATTTTTGAGTAATAATATCAAACAACAAAAAGAGGAAATGTTTTCTTTAAAATATAATGAGCTAAGTATATTTTAGGAGTAGTATTGAGCACTGATATGGGGGAGAGTTCATAAAACTCACAGCCCCATAAACCATGTAGCCTACATAGGTAGAAAGGGTCATATTTTTTAGATGATTCCTTAATGCTTTTAGCATAGACTAGTATATCCACTTAATAGTAGGTTCTATACCCTAGAAAAGTAGAGGATGGCTCTGGCAGCGTGGGTTAGACGATGTATCATCACATAACTCATAGTGATGATTGTCAGTTAGAGAAACTCCCATAGAGATATTTTTGTATTCTTATATACACAGAGTTTACTTTGTATTTTCATATGCAAATAGAGTTTATATTGTATCCTAGCATACAAACCGAGTACATTGTATCTTTAAATAAATTAAGTTGCTATTTACTGTATCCTTGCGAGAATTGATGATCTTTTCGATCAACATTAGGGTGACACTTGTTTTTCTATCAAATCGGGCTATCATCAATTGAGAGTAAGAGAAAGTGACATCCCTAAGACAACATTTAGAATCCTCTATGGTCATTATGAGTTCTTTGTCATGTCGTTTGGTTTAACTAATGCTCCTGCAGCATTCATGGACCTTATGAATAGAGTATTCAAGCCTTATTTAGATATGTTTGTTATCGTATTCATTAATGACATTCTAATCTATTCGAGGAATAAGGAAGATCATGCTAGTAATCTCAGAGTAGTTCTCCAAATTCTCAAGGATAGAGAGTTGTATGCTAATTTCTCTTAGTCTGAGTTTTTGCTTGAGTCTGTGGCATTCTTAGGCCACATTGTTTTTGGTGATGGGATTTAAGTCGATAGAGGCAGTGCAGAACTGGCCTAGACCCACGTCTCCAACTGATATTAGGAATTTCTTGGGATTGGCTGGCTATTATAGGAGGTTTGTCGAGGGTTTCTCATATATTTCATCGTCGTTAACTAAGTTGACTCAGAAAACAATGAAGTTTCAATGGTCTGAAGCTTGTGAGAAAATCTATCAGGAATTGAAAACTAGGTTGACTGTTGCCAAGTGTTAACCTTACCAGAAGGTGCGCAAGGTTTTGTTATGTATTGTGATGCATCCAGAATTAGACTGGGTTGTGTATTAATGCAGAATGGCAAAGTTATAGCTTATGCCTCAAGATAACTTAATGTTCATGAGAAGAATTACCCAACCCATGATCTAGAGTTGGCTGCTATAGTTTTATCTTTTGAAGATATGGCATCACTATCTTTATGGTGTTCATGTGGATGTGTTCACCGATCACAAGAATCTTCAGTATGTATTCAATTGGAAGGAGCTTAATTTCAGACAGAGGAGATGGTTGGAATTACTTAAGGATTATGACATGAGTATTCTATACCATCCAGGTAAGGCTAATGTTGTTGCTAATGCCTTGAGTAGGTTATCTATGGGTAGTACCGCCCATATTGAAGAAGACAAGAAAGAATTAGCAAAATATGTGCACAGACTTGCACGCTTGGGAGTTCGTTTGTTGGATTCCAACGAAGGTGGAGTAGTGGTGATGAATGGGACTGAATTCTCATTACTGTCAGAAGTGAAAGAGAAACAAGACCACGACCCTATTTTCCTTGAATTAAAGGCAAATGTTCATAAGTAGAAAGTGATGGCTTTTGAACAAGGGGGAGATGGTGTATTGAGTTATCAAGGTAGATTGTGTGTACCCAAGGTAGATGAACTGCAAGAGAGGATCACGGAGGAAGCTCATAGCTCCAAATATTCTTTCCACCTGGGTTGCACAAAGATGTATTGTGACTTGAGAGAAGTCTATTGGTGGAGTAGTATAAAGAAGTGTATTGCTGAGTTCATTGCTAAGTGCCCGAATTGCCAACAAGTCAAGGTAGAGAACCAAATCCCCGGTGGTATGGCTTAGAATATAGAAATTATGGAATGGAAGTGGGAGGTGATCAATATGGACTTTATTACTGGTTTGTCGCGGTCTCACAGGCAACATGATTCTATTTGGGTGATTGTAGATCGAATGACTAAATCAGCCCACTTTTTGCCGGTAAAGACTACGCATTCAGTAGAGGATTATGTTAAGTTATATCTTCAAGAGATAGTTAGACTTAATGGAGTTCCAGTGTCCATCATTTCAGATTGAGGTGCACAATTTTGGAAGTCTCCCCAGAAAGGTTTGGGTTCGAAGGTGAACTTGAGTACTGCTTTTCATCCTCAGACTAATGGTCAAGTAGAGCGCACCATTCATACTTTAGAAGATATGTTGAGGGCTTGTGTGATTGATTTCAAAGGTAATTAGGATAATCACTTACCTCTCATAGAGTTTGCTTACAACAATAGTTATCACTCTAGCATCTAGATGGCTCCTTATGAAGCTCTTTATGGGAGAATATTCAGATCTCCTATTGGATAGTATGAGGTTGGTGAAGCTGGGTTGATAGGACCAGACTTAGTTCATCAAGCTATGGAGAAGGTGAAGATTATTTAAGAGAAGTTGAAAATAGCGTAGAGTCATCAGAAATCCTATACTAATATTAGGAGAAGAGACTTAGAGTATGAAGTAGATGATTGTGTCTATTTGAAGGTTTCACCCATGAAGGGTGTTATGACATTTGTTAAGAAGGGGAAGCTTAGTCCCCGATATATTGGTCCTTACAGGATATCCAAGAGGATTGATAATGTAGCTTATGAGTAGGAGATGTCGGAATCCTGTATCACCAAAAATCCACGGACTATAGCATACAAAAATTGGTAAAATCTGCTTTTTCACGCTCTAGGGCTCGTTTAAACTTCAAAATGTGCTAGTTTACCCATCTGGACAACCTCAGGCCATTGATAAGGTCCTAACGGACGTCCATAAAAAATTTCGGCCAAAATCATGCCGGAATCCTGTACCACCAAAATTTGATGGAAATAGCACACAAAAAATTGGTAAAATCTATTTTTTCATGCTTCGTGGCTCGTTTGAACATGAAAATGTGCTTGTTTGCCCCTTGGGACCAACTCACACCATGGATAAGGTCCTAACAGACGTCCAAAAATTTTTTTGGCCAAAATCATGTTGGAATCTTGTATCACCAAAATCCATGGACTATTAGAACATGAAAATTGGTAAAATCTAGTTTTTACCGCTCCGGGGATTGTTTGAACTTGAAAATGCGCCTGTTTGCCCCTCGGGACCAACTCACTCTATCTATAAGGTCCTAACGGACGTCCATAAAAAATTTAAGCAAAAACCATGTCGGAATTCAGTTTCACCAAAAATCCATGGACTATAACACACGAAAAATTGCTAAAATTTGGGTTTTCTTGCTCTGAGGCTCGTTTGAACTTGTAAATGCACCCGTTTTCCCCTCGGTACAAACCCACGCACGGACGTCCACAAAAACCATTGGCTATATTCATATCAGAATCTTGTATCACCAAAAATTCATGGACAATAGCACATGAAAATTGGTAAAATTTGGTTTTTCACGCTCTCGGGCTCGTTAGAACTAGAAAATGCTCCCGTTTGCCCCTCGGAACCAACTCACGCCATTAATAAGGTCCTAACGGACCTCCACAAAAAGTTTCAACAAAAATCATGTCAGAATCCTTTATCACAAAAAAACCATGGAATATACCACACGAAAATCAGTAAAATCTAGTTTTTCACGCTATAGGACTCGTTCGAACTTGAAAATGCACCCGTTTACCCCTTGGGACTGTCACGACCCAAGGGTACATCTAAGATGTAACATGGCGTATAGGACCCCGAGGGACCCTATACAGGCCACTTAACATTCATAACATAATAAATAGAACAAAAAAGGTAAAGACAACATTTCAAGTCCAAAAGTATTATAAAAGCAAAGTGGAAGTCTAGGCATTTCGTCTCAATAACCATCTAATACAATATAATGAAATCGGGCCTAGCCCATACATCATGTCCAAAACATAAAATAAGAAAGAAACTAAGAACAATGAAATTTCGTCCTTGAAGCATGAGGACTCACCAAAGCTCGGAAACCTCGCAATCAACCTTTAGCCATGAAATTGAAAACTCTGACTATCGGACCCTACATTTGGGGAAATGTAGGCAAGAGTATGTGTTAGTGCAAAACAATGTACCAAGTATGATAGCCATGCATATAAACATTTAAATCATGCTAAAAGAGGACATTTCATGACATGCAATTGACCAAGGTAAAACATGATATAACGGGTTAGAAAATGTGAGTCATAAAACATGGTCAATGCAAGCTAACATCATTTAAAACCTTTGAATGCATGTGAGATATTCCTTGAAGTAACCTTAGTTCATTATTATTGTGGGAAGTAGCCTTAACCGTCGTAGAGACCATGTGAGCTATAACATGATCCCCGGTTTCTTCAACACCGGAAAGGGTTCTCCTACTTGCCAAGGTAGAACCATGAACTTCTAGCTTAAGTGGATCCACTAGCTAATGTCTATCTAGACAATCATCCTATGGGGGAACATAGGTAAGGAATAATGAGATTGCTCCTAGAAACCCGGCCTCTACTAACGGGAGATCTTCCATCTTAATATCCTCTCGGTGCTAAGAATAAATCCCATGGAATAGTCATTTCTTACTTGTTCTTATTATCCATGGAAGAGCATGTCATCTTGCCAATCCAAGCTAAGTCATAAGTCATCCATGGAAAGGTATCATTCAATAACCAATCCAAGCTAAATTTCATTAGGATAGCTCTTTATCTTTGATTTCATTTAGGTGAGAAAACCTTTCACCATCATACTTTTATGTGTTGATGAGAAATTATTTCAACAACACAATAACAACATCATCATTGATACTTCACTCTCAAAGCATCCTTAAACATTTTCATAGATTTCATAATAATATGCATAATTCCATAATTCACCTTTCAAGGTTTAAAACCCACTTTCAATCACAAGCATTTAGAAAACATGGGTTAGACATGGGTTTCATCATAAATTCATGTAATTCTATAAATTTTTTCTTGATTTCATAAAACTCTTCCTTCATAATGCAAGACCCACATTATATGCTCGTAACTTGAAACTAACATGGGGTTTCATGGGGTCATGGGGGAATCATCATGAAATCATAGTATTTCATCAATTCATGCATAAGAGATCATAATTAAATCATTTAATTCAATAATCAAGAGAACCCATGGCAAGTGAAGAAAACTCTAACTCCATTAGGGATTTGAAACTTTGAAAATAGGAGAATTTGGGAACTCCATGAATGGAAGGAATCATGGCTGAAAACTATCATACCTTGCTATCAAAGCGAATAAACAATTGGAGGAGGGAGACTTGACCATGAGCCCTAGCTTCAACCCTTCTTCTTCTTCTTCAAGTTTCTAGAGAGAGAAATATTTTGGAGAGGAAAAACCTAATTTCATTTGATGAATTTAAGAGATTAACGTGAATGGGTACGTTTTGGGGTTAAAATCACTTATATAGGGGGCCTAGGCATAGGTAAGACGACATAGTATTATTTTAAAGAAATCTGGAAAACACAAAACTACCGTCAAACTTACCGCTGACTACACCTAGACGCCCAATATCACGAGCCATCAAGGACTACACGACCCATTGTGGCAGTTGTGGTCCTTGAACAATGTCTTGGAAATCCTTCCCCAAACCACACTCCCTTCACGACTCCTTCCACGAGCTGTCTAGGCTTTCAAGAGCCGTCAAGTGTCTCGTGTGAAGGGTCAGGTCAACTTTTAGATACCTACTCGCTCCCTCACGAAGACCATCACCACGCACCATGGTGCCCACTATGAGCCGGCGAGGTGCTCGTGGGAGGGGAGCATTTATTGGCTCAACTCTGTGAGCCACCACCGGCTACACCACACTTCGTGGTCCCCTTCACGGTCCATTTGGTACTTCGTGAAGGGTGCCCAGGCTCAATACTTGGCTTGTGACTTCTCACTAAGCCCCTTCCTTAGTCTACTAGATTCTGAGATGTTATAGGGACTAACTCACAACATTAATAAGGTCCTAACGGACGTCCACAAAACATTTCGGCCAAAATCATGCCGGAATCTTGTATCACCAAAAATCCATGGACTATAGGACAGGAAAATTGGTAAAATATGGTTTTTCGCGCTCTAGGCTCATTTGAACTTTAAAAAGCGCCTGTTTGACCCACGAGGAAAAGTCACGCCATGAATAAGGTCCTAACAGACGTCCACAAATATTTTTGGCTAAAATCATGTTGGAATCCTGTATCACCAAATATCCATGGACTCTACCACACAAAAATTGGTAAAATCTAGTTTTTCACACTCTAGGCTCGTTTGAACTTAAAAATGCACCCGTTTGCCCCTCGGGACCAATTCACATCATTAATAATGTCCTAACAAACGTCCACAAAAAATTGGGGCCATAATTATGCCAGAATCCTGTATCACCAAAAATCCATAGACTATATAGCACACAAAAATTGGTAAAAACACGTTTTTCACGCTCTGAGGATAGTTTGAACTTGAAAATTCATATGTTTGCCTCACGGGACCAACTAAAGCCATTAATAAAGTCCTAACGGATGTCCACAAAAATATTTGGCCAAAATCATTTATCAAACTTGTATCACCAAAAATCTATGGACTATAGCACACGAAAATTGGTAAAATCAGGTTTTTTACACTCTGGGCTCGTTTGAACTTGAAAATGCGTCTGTTTTCCGCTCAAGACAAACTCACACCATTAATAAGATCCTAATGGATGTTCACAAAGAATTTCGGCCAAAATCATGCTGGAATCTTGTATCACCAAAACTCCTTGGACTATAGCACACGAAAATCGAAAAAATATGTTTTTTCATGCTCTGGGCTTGTTTGAACTCTAAAAGACGCTTGTTTGCCCCTCGGGACTAACTCACACCATTAATAAGGTCCTAACGGATGTCCATAGAAAACTTTGGCCAAAATCATGCCGGAATCTTCTATCACCAAAAATTCATAGACTATAGCACATGAAAATTGGCAAAATCTAGTTTGTCACGCTCTGGGCTCGTTTGAATTTGAAAATGTACCCATTTGCCTCCCGGGACCAACTCACGCCATTTAGAAGGTCGTAACAGACGTCCACAAAATATTTTGACCAAAATAGTGCCGGAATCTTGTATCTCCAAAAATCCATGGACTATAGCACATGAAAATCGGTAAAATCTAGTTTTTCATGCTCTAGGCTCGTTTGAACTTGAAAATGTGCCCGTTTTCCACTCGAGACCAACTCACGCCATAAATAAGGTCCTAACGTATGTCAACAAAAAAATTTGGCGAAAATCATGCCAGAATCCTGTATCACCAAAAATCCATGGACTATAGCACACGAAAATCGGTAAAATCTGGTTTTTCGCGCTTTGGGGCACATATGAACTTGTAAATGTGCTTGTTTTACCCTCGGGACTTAGTGGAATTGAAGGAAGCGGCACTTAGAATGTCCATTGAGGCTTTATCCCAAGGGGGAGATGGTATACTTAGATATCAAGTTTGTTTGTGCGTTCCTACTGTTGATGACTTGAGGGAACAAATATTGTCAGAAGCTCATAGTTCTCGGTATTCCATTCACCTAGGAGCCACCAAGATATACTGTGACTTGTGGGAGATCAATTGGTGAAACGGGATGAAGCAGGATATTGCGGGATTTGTGGCTAAGTGTCCAATTGCCAACAAGTGACAGTTGAGCATCAGAAATTGGGAAATTTATTCCAAGACATTAGTATTCCTCCTTGGAAGTGGAAAGATTTGAATATGGACTTCATATTCGGGTTTCCTCGTGCTCGGCGACTATGTGTTTCAATTTGGGTTATAGTAGACCGAATGACGAAATAAGCCCATTTCATTCCCATCAAAGTTTCTTACTCGGCGGAAAATTATTCTAAGTTGTATTTGAGGGAAATGGTAAGGTTTCATGGTGTGCCCTTGTCTAGTATCTCCGATAGAGGTACTCAGTTTACTTCTCAATTTTGGAAGTCTTTCCAAAGGTGTCTTGGCACTAAAGTTAAGTTTAGCACAACTTTTAATCCACAAACCAATGGGCAAGAGGAGCAAACTATCCATGCTTTGGAAGATATGTTGAGAGTGTGTTTCATCGATTTCAAGGGAAATTGGGATGGTTACTAACCATTGATTGAGTTTGCTTATAATAATAGTTATCACACTAGCATTAATATGGCTCCCTTTTAGGATCTTTATGATAGGAGGTGTAGATCTCCTATAGGTTGGTTCGGGTGGGTGAAGTGTCCTTCATAGGACCCGAGTTAGTTCAGGAGGCTATGGAGAAAGTCTGACTTATTAGTGGAAAGTTGAGAATCGCCCAAAGTCGACAAAAGTCCTATGTCGATCTTAGAAGAAGAGATCTTGAGTTTGATGTTCATGATTCGATTTACTTAAATATTTCAAACATAAAGGGTGTGAAGAGATTTAGGAAGAAAGGAAAGCTTAGTCCCCGTTATGTAGGCCCATATCAGATTTTGAGACGTGTTAGTAAGGTTGCTTATGAACTTGAGTTTCCTAATGATTTGGTATCACTGCATCGGGTTTTCCATGTCTCTATGTTGAAAAAGTTTGTTGGAGATTCGACATCTATAGTTCCATTAGAAGGTTTAGGAGTTGATTAGAATCTTTCTTATGAAGAAGTTATGTTTGAGATTTTAGACTAGCAAGTCAAAGAGTTGAGAAATAAAGAAGTTGCTTCCGTGAAAGTATCATGGAGGAATCATTTAGTTGAGAGTGCTATTTGGGAGGCTGAGGCCGATGATTTTCTTATTTTATGCATGTTCATGAAAAATTTGTGATTTGAAAGAAAATGGGTTCATATGATTGATTTTCCTCATGTTGTTGTGCATTGAAGTATGATTTGCATATAGACTTCATGAGATAAATTGTTGAACATGCTCAGATTTGGAGTTGATATTTCCTCCTTGAAAATATGCTTTTGAGTATGAATTGTATAATGGCTCCATGAGATTGTGTAGAGCATGCTTTTAGCTTGGAGATGGTAGTTCCTTCTTGGAAATGAGTAATCTTGAATTTTCATGCATATTGGGCTGCTAGGTCTATTTCCTACCTTCCTTATGGTGCATTGAATAGGTTTAGCTTGGAGTCGATGTTTCCTCCTCGGTTGTATGCATTTAGAGGAAATTGCATGCATGATGGATTGCTAGCTTAAAGTCCTTTTCGTTTAGTGATGTTTTGACTCTCATTCGAGGACGAATGATCCCAGGGGGGACATAATGGCACACCTCATATTCGAGCAAGGGAGAGGTAGCCATTTTCCAGAACTTCTAGGTGCCATCAACGAAGGCCAATCACGGTCCATGCGTTGGACCACAGACTGTAGGTGGCTCAGTGGATTGGCCACCCAAAAGTTGTCCAAAATAAGAACCACAACTGGACCTACGGACCATCGGTGGGTCCACAGTCCAGGAGCCGTAGGATAGGCCGAAAGTCTCTGAACTTAGTGATGGTTGTGTAGGACAGACCGTTGGTCTATCCACGGTCCGTCGGTCTGAAGTCGTGGGTCAGGGTTCGACAGTTAGTGGTGCGGGTAGTTGGATATATTCCTATTATTTTATATTGATACTATGTCTAGGACCCATATATAAATGATTTCAACCCCCAAATTAGTTCGTTTAATTCATTTTCTTAAAACTCTAAAAGAAGACCAAAGCTCTTCTTCTCTAAATATTTCTCTCTCTATAACTGGAAGAAGAAGGGTGAAGCTAGGGCTCAAGGTCAAGTCTCCATTCTCAAATTGCTTGTGGGCTTTGATAACAAGGTATGATGAATTTTCATCCATGGAATCCATTCATCCATGGATCCCCTAAGATTCCCCAATTGAAAAGTAGAAATTTCCCCAATTTGAGTTAGGGTTTTCTTCTAAGTTGTGGGTTTTTGTGATTATTGATCCAATTGAGTGGATTATGATTGTTTATTAATGAATTGATAGGAATACATGTTTTTAGGATGAATTTACATGTACCCATGCTTAACCCATGTTTCTAAGTTGAAATGATGTAAATGGATTTGATGCCATGGAAGGAGAATTTATGGGTTTAGATGTATTCTTATAGGATTGATGAGATACATTAGATTTGCTTTCAGATTGAAGCATATGTGATGATTACAATATGAATTGCTTTGAGAGTGAAGCATATATGATGATTGTGAGATGCAGTGCCGTTCTAAGTCTAATTCAATTAGAAGGGAAGGAACAATTATCGATAACTATTTCAATTACAATTATTTATATTTACTTGTGCAGCATGTAATAATAGATAAATGTTTTATTGAATGAAGCTACCATCATCGTGATTGAATTAGGTAGAATATATTTCCTTAAATGATCCTTACCGATAGATTGCAAATTTATTATTTTCTCTTCTTTGTCTATGTAACATTTTTAAATTTCGTGTTAAGAATTTTATTCTTTCAAATTCTTTAACGTTAGAATCTTCCCAAACATTTATAGTCATTTATTTTTTCACTCTATTACCTTGACATTAAGAATGATCTCATGTAATCGTGTAAGTACGTATTTATATTAATATATATTAAATATCAAAGACTTGGACTTGGACTTGGCTCTTGGGGTTGAATCGGACCTTAAAATAAATATTCTTTGATTCATCATCTCCGTCTATATTTTTTTCTTCCCTTAAATATCTGGCCATTTCAGGGTCGCCAATGGACCGTCAGATTCCATTGGTGTAATCTACATCTGGAATGAAAATTTGCCGCACCTCATCCACCAGCCCTGCATGCAACATCAATTTAAGAATAGTTTTATTTTGGTGAACATATATTTGAAAACCAAAGTATTATTAAGAGAACTATATAAGAAATGTTTTAGTTAGAGTCAATATTATATTTTGATTCATATATAAAATAACTACAAAAACTACCTGCATTAACCATTTCATCAACCCTCGTGTCAACTTTACGGTTCAAGACTGATTGTTCTACATTAATCCAAATAAAGCAACTGTCATACTTATATTTGAACATGAACACAGGGTTTTCCACAAGTTTTTCAATATACGAATTCGACCCTCCAACAATAATTGGAACACATTGAGTCTTCAAAAAAATTCTATGTAGACAATGGACTTCAGACAGAAATCTTCGTCCGTAAAGTTGGAATCTGGTTCAATTTCACCTAAAAAATTGTGAAACAAAATAACTGTCAATCAATATTCACATTAAAATAAAGGAATGATAAAAAGATGTATTTTTCAAATATGTATACCTAGCAAATAGTGTCGTACACCTTGTTTCTCAGTGTGTGTGATCTTGTTGGTCACGATTTCAAGTTCCTTATCTACTTGCATTTTGTTCGAGTTGATTATTTCTCCTCGAAAAAGGGTGGCAAGGTCAACAGAGAGACGAGATTTTCCCGTTCTTGTTGTTCCCACCACTTTCTTCTTGTTGAACTTGTTGTTGTTGATGATGATGAAAGTATTCATTTTAGCTACACATAAAGTAAAATTATAATAATAATTAGTTTAAAATAGTAAATAATCTCATGAAAACCACTCATGCATACACTCATACATTAAAAAATCATATAAATATAAAGTTAATAAGTAGAAACCTTTCTTAAGATGTAATAAACTATGTAAAAGAATATATTTTTCTGGATGGTGGTTATGAAAGAGATTGCATTGAGCATTTATAGTAAAATGTATTTGTGGACTTATTAATTATCATACGATATTTACAAATACTAATATCTTTTAGGATAAGATCAATGACTTCTGAAAAATGTATAGATATGTCAACTGGAATTTTGGTAATGACAAGTAAATAATTTTAGGATAAAGTTATCAAATGTACATTGTTTGGAGATCACATATAACTGGGCGTTTATAGTAAAAATGTGATTATGAACTTATGAATTGGTATATACCAAATTTTAAAAAAAATCATATCTTTTAGGATAAGAATAATTCTTGAAAAAAAACTACAGATACGTCAACTTGAATTTGGGTGACTAGGCTTAAATAAATTTAGGATGAAGTTTCTAGATGCCTATTGTTATGAGATCACATACAAGATTGACGAAAATATGGATTTCAAAAGGATTGTAAAAAGAACTCAATAATATTTCTGAAGGAATACACTCAAGTGATAATGCGTCTATTCATACACTATTTAACAACACGTCATGAGTGCTAAGTCTAATTCAATTAGAATGGAAGGAACAATTATCGATAACTATTTCAATTACAATTATTTATATTTACTTGTGCAACATGTAATAATAGATAAATGTTTTATTGAATGAAGCTTCCATCATCGTCATTGAATTATGTAGAATATATTTCCTTAAATGATCCTTACCGATAGATTGTAAATTTATTATTTTCTCTTCTTTGTCTATGTAACATTTTTAAATTTGGAGTTAAGAATTTATTCTTTAAAACTCTTTAAGGTTAGAATCTTCCCAAACATTTATAGTCATTTATTTTTTCACTCTATTACCTTGACATTAAGAATGATCTCATGTAATTGTGTAAGTACGTATTTATGTTAATATATATTAAATATCAAAGACTTGGACTTGGGGCTTGGGCTTGGATCGGACGTTAAAATAAATATTTTTATAAATCTTAAATATTTGCTCTATAAATAACAATGTTTAGTTAATGAAAATCAAGATTCTTTCGAATGACAAATTTCAGTAATGTCCGCACCTATTCTTGTGCAAAAAAAATGTCATCACAATATTTGTTTTCGATATTCTTCAAGACAAGCTGAATGATTCTAGAATAGTTTACGCGCCAATAGAAATACAAAGAGAATTCAAAATAAGACATGGTATAAACTTGACCCACATACAAGCATGACCAAAGAAAAAACACAAATGAATTGTTGAGAGCCAAGTTAAAAGATTCACACACATAATTATCCACATACATGTAAAAACACTCAAATTCAGGAACAATTTCAAGGCTAGACACCGAAGAAGATGACTCTTTCTAATATCTTTTCATAGCATTAAATACAACAACTCAAGGGTGGATTTATTACAAATCTACATTAGTGGTGAATGGTACCTTTCCAAAAGCAATATATAGAGATACTATATTTATAACTACAACACAGAATAGAAAAGGTAACAAATGTTCACATCTTCAGTTTACTATATTCTCACTCTATGATACATTCAAAGTTACCTTCAGAGTATATATATGACAAAGTATCATAATATATTGACTTACTTATTTTTCCTCCAAATATATTTGCCTCACATAAAACAGATTATTCATATTACTTGTAATATTACTTATTCGAAAAATGATGCATCTTGAAAATGGTCCTTTGAATATTTAAAAGAAATATATTCACAAAGGAATGGGATGTGCATTGACAGTATAGTTGAAGCAGCTGCAGCTATATATTCAATAGTTCTAAATTGTATTTGTATATTTCATCTGTGGGACAACGTAAAGGATAAATTCAAAAAAATATAAAAGATATCAAAGAAATATACGACGCATTGTCAAGAACATACACATTTTAAGAATTTAACAGTCTTGTGAAAAAATTAGATGTTGATTCTAGAATAAAATCTTACTTGAAAAATGTTGGATATCACTATGGGCTCGATCACGTTGTTGAATCAGTAAATGCAACAAATAAGTATGCAAGAGAGTTTCCAGTTATAAATCTATTAGATTTTATGACAGACATGATACAAAAATGAAATTACACAAATGATAATTCTACATAATTTGAAAATATCGCATTAACAAATAAGTATGAAAATGATTCAAAGATTGAAGCACAGACAATTTGCATATACTGTAAAGCTTAATTATTGTTACAATTTCAATTAACTCTAAGAATAAATTGGATAAATACAAGTCAGCTTTTTTACACAATTTGTTCTGTCAATAAGAGATGGTCAGATAAAACGCAATGTGTCCCTTCATTAAAAGATATACCTGTCAAAAATTTCAAGAAGATAAATTTTCACGTGCACATGCAACGGCAATGCAAGTAACAAAATTCCACCTTGAGAAATACACATATTACTCGTATTACTATACCACCAGAAATTTTCAAATAAAACATATCATCGTGTTCTACCCAATAAAAGCATCTGTTAAATTTCTAATCATTCACCGCAGAAATTACTACCACTAAATGTCCAAATCTCACTAAACAAACGTAGAAAAAAAAGAAAAAAATTGAGAATTTGAACCATATATTTTGTTAGAACAAAAATAACATGCAGTCAGTGTGGACGGTGATGACATAACCAAAGAACCTGTAAAAGAATTTCAAAGAAAATTTGAATTACTACTTATTTTCTTTTAGCCAAATACATAACAAAGATTTTGTTAGAATACTTCTAATGTTTTTAACATATTCAAATTCAAAATGCAACATAATTTTAAAGCGTAAAAACTACCTAGTACTGCTTCAACATTTAACTAGTATTTTACAAATAAACTAAATAGAGTTGTAACCGCTTCTTTTCATGCTCTTGTTTTTTCAACCTTTCAGGATTATCAGACACACTACTTTCCTAAATCAACTACTTTTTTCTATCATAATCCCACAATAATTTGCAATATTTCGCATGTATATCATAAATTCCACACTTATCAGTAGCAGCTAAAAAAAATTTTAAAATCAGGTAAAATTTTATTAAAGCTGAAACTCTGTAAGGAGGGGAACCAAGCTTGGGCTTGGGTGTCCCTTTTGTTTTTGTTTAGCAAAAAGGCATGTGAATTGGGATGAAAGTTGGACTATGGGGTAATTCATTTATTTTTGGTATCAAATAAGTGTAGTCTTTCCAATTTATAATAGTTCACTTAATAAGTTAGATATTAACCATATATTCTGCAAAATAACCTTGGATATGTTATTGTAAAACTTTATTTATTAATATAAAAATTTGAGTAGTTTATTACAGAGTTTTAAAATATTTCAGTTACTTACCCTAAAAAGTCTTTTGGAACCTAAAGTTTAGCACCCTTAAGTCCCCCTACTTTACCTGTGCCTCTTTACTTCATAAAAGAAAAGGACAACTTGATGTAGAATTCAAAAACTTCTTTGGCATAAAGCCAAACGTTGGCACAAACTTCTTCATCAATATTAATATATTTTTTGTTTCAATATATTTGTCTAATTTTAATTTGACATAAATTTTCAGAAAATAAAAATGACATGTCTTACATGCAAGTCTATCAATTGTACATCTTCTTATGTGTATGGTTCAAAAGTATCATTTTGATGGCTTTCATGTGATTCAAGTTGGATAAATGTTTGGATTTTGAGGATGAACCTATGATTAGTTAGACAAGAAGATTCTCAAATTGAGGTACAAAGAAATAAGTTCAGTGAAATGCAGTGGAGACATCGTCCAGTGGAGGAAGACGCCTAAAAAACTGAACTACGAAATATGCAATATATACAGATATCCTCAACCTCTTTTGACGGTTCAGGTACCATCTTTCTTTTTATTTTTGAGGACGAACGTATGTAACGACCTTTATGATCGTTTTGCGTTTTCTGCAAGTTTTCCCTGTTTTACCCCTTCCCTTAACATCTTGTCAATTGTAACCTATGAAGATGGGTGTAATGATTACTACGGTGATCGGACGAAGATTGAATGAGTTTTTCAATTAATGAGCTCAAAATCAAATTATGATAGTTTCATTAAGTTTTAAGAACATTTATTACTTAATTGGGTAGTTGGATAGATCCCGTGATGTTTGGCGTATTCTGTTCATTAGATCCCGAGATGTTTAGGGGTATTCGGGTCATTGGTTGAATTTTGAAGTTTAAGATACTCAATTGGCCACGATCAACTTTCAATTAAGACTACCTCAAATCGATGATTTGATGATTCCAATAGGTACAGAATGTAGTTTGTAGTTCATTTGTATATTTAGTTTGTTTTTGCAGGATTCTCAATAAATCCAGAGAGTCCTTTCAGGAAATTTAGAATTTTAACAATTGTTGATTTCCATTGTTAATGCGTACATGTACACCTTTCTTTGTGATCGTGAAGGGTTAACTGCCTTTGTTATGATTATTTTTTAACTTGATTAATCAAAACTTCTATAAGTTGGAAATTATTTTATAACTTGATAATTATTTTTGAAAAATAAAAGAGTCACAAAGAAACATTCTTATCAAATTCTAAAAGACTTAAAACAAAAAAAAAATCTTTTAAAATTCGAAGAGGATAAGGTTGGCGACACTTATGGGTCGTTTCGTAGACCGCATTAAAACAAATAGTTCATGTACTATGTATGATATTATTTAGTACTATGTTTGGTAGGAATTTGGGCTTATGTATGACTAATCCATGGCTTAGTTATACCTCCTACGTGGTGTTACTTTTGTTGATTGTGGAATTAAGTTGTTAATTATAAGTTGATCACAAGTCCCTTGGGAACGAAAACTCGTCTCTAAAAGAAACTATATTACTTGCGCGACCACGTACACTTGCGTGTATATTGGGGAGCAACATGTTCTTTGAATGACGTTTTTGCTAATTTAGTCCTAATGTTTTTCTCAGAGAGTGAAGGATCAGGTGTTAAAAAGGGGTATACATCATTTCAGGTGAAGCAGGATGATGAACCAAGAGATTGCGATATTCATTTGTTCCTCTTCCTTTCTCAAAGGTAAATCTCCCCTTTCTGGTTGTGAGATTTATTTATTCTCTTACATTTGGTTAGTAATTCTTCAACTTTGTATCCGGTATTTAGAATTCGTGCCCGACTTCCGAATCGTTGTAACACTAAAGCTTTCGTATTTAGATAATATTATTGTATATTTGTGATATTCATTTAATTTCTCATGTCATATATATAGAAGAAAAATCTCTACATTGTCCTGTGGATTTAACACTTTCGATGAACATGAAAACATGAAAATTTAAAGACATAGCAACATAAGAAGCACCAACAAGAGCAACAAAAGTACTAGATGAGAGACTTTTAAATCCAAGCACGCACTAAATGGATATCAAGCACACAACACAAGTTACCTCCACATGACCAGGTATACATCTTCTCCAATCAAAAGCAATTTGATACACTTATGTCTGTGAACGACAAGTGAAGGTGCAAAGTTTCACGTTCTGCTGATTCTTTTCTTCTTCTACCTCTTAATTACATTTTAAAAGAGATCCTTTAACATCACTGGACTTACATTAGAACAAGTAGATTTCAATGGCTGAAACGATCCATTGTATAATTAAGTGGAATCTACTTCTATTGCAGGTGAAATTGAATGGCTTGATATTATAACCAAGTAATTTCGTACTAAAGTCGTGCATAGATTTTTGAAACACAGATTCTTTATATCTATTAAATGAATCAGTTATAATTAATTGATACCAGACCCGTATCCAAGACCTCTGCCCTCTTGCTATATGTGTCAATAATATTTCAGACCACATCTGAGTAGTATCCCACGTACCATATATTTGGGCTTTCTTGTACATACATTTAATTTCTGATGTGTTATCCACCAGATTACCGACTATAAGTTTCACTTTCTTTAAAAGATGCTTTTAAGTTGGAAGTTGACAGGAAAGGTTAGAAATCTAAACTAAGACTCACATTGACGACGCTCATTTCAAATTACACGATAACATAGGGATAGTTCACTACAACGTGAGTGTCATGCTTGAAGCAACCTTATATTCTAAGAGCGAAAGAGCTCACGGACTCTTCATCTGACTCTTCATTTATTAGTTAAACTCTTAATTCTCTCAAATTGGTTTACATTGATTTTAACGTGAGAACTAACCAATAGCTATGGTGCTCTGATTCCACATAAAAGATATCTCCACTCTATGTGAGGCATAACAAGATTTCAGGATATGTATGTCTAGCATAATTCAATAAATAAGTGCCTTCATTGTAGACGTTTAGCCAAAATTACTTCATACTGGATGGTTGTATGGATAGAAGTATAAATATTTACATTGAAACTGTTGTCATGAAGTGGAAAATTTAGCTTAAAGTGTAAACAAAAAGGTTCAAAAGGAATACAAACACTAAAAGGTGAACGATACCGAATTATCATGGATAAACTTAGTGAAGATCATATGCAAAATCTTTTAACATGAATCTGTGTAAATGAATGATAGTTTAGATTTTTCTGTTTGATTGCTCTTTTTTGGTCTTTGTTTCGGTTGGATTTTAACCATTGGAACCTCATTAATCTGCGAAGGCAGATTGTTCGGATTAACAAGTGATTCTGCAGGCCGTAATATATGCTTTGTTAAACATAGAAGCGTTGTGGTGGGGTCTAACTTGAGAAAACCAGCAAGATAACTACCAAAATAATGATGGACAAGGAAATAGTTGCTGGAATATTAGCTGAGAAAAACGAGGAACTTCAAGTGCTAAACAATGTTGAACCTCAAAATTTAAAAGGAATAGTAAGAACAATAGAACCAACTCATTGCGAGAAGCACTAGTAAGAACAATAGAACCAACTCATTACCTACAAACAACCAGGTATCCAACTCTTCCATTCACAAGTCTGTGAACGACAACTGAAGGTACAAAGTTTCACGTTCCGCTGGTTCTTTTCTTCCTCTATCTCTCTATCACATTAAAGAAAAAACCTTTTACAATCACAATGATTACATTAGAATAAGTGAAATTTACTCGCTTGAACAATCCATTGCATAATCAAGTGAAATTTACTTCGATTTCAAGTGCAATTCAATGACTTACTATTATACTCAAGATATTTCATGGTCTCTAAAGTCTTGCATATATTTTTGATTGAATATTGAGATTTTTTGTATGTCATAAATGAATCAGCTGTAATTAATTTATCTTTGGACCGTACCCCATACCTCTTGCCTTTTACTATAGGTGTCAGTAAGAATTAATAACACATTCGAGTAGTATCCAACGTACTATTCATTTGAGCTTTATTCCCTTAAATTACTTATTTTACTTTAATAACAATAATGATGATTATTTCCTGATGCATTATGCACCGGTTACTGACTATATGTTTTACTTTCTTTGGCAGATATTTTTATCTGGAAAGTTGATGAGAAAAGTCAGAAAGCAAAATCAAGTCTCAATAGACGTTGCTATGGTTTCAAATGAAATAGTAATAGAGAAATAGTTCACTACAATGTGACTGACATGCTTGAAGCAACCTTATATTCTGAGGGCTAGAGAACTGGTGTGGTTGGTTCCATTGAACCCATGAGTCTGTTCTATTGGTGTAATTTTTTTAATGTAAAATATTTTCCTTATAACTCCATTTTTACTTCAAATCTGACCAAGCAAATATATTTGTATTCTCACTGTCATTCATTTGATGTCTCCTCTTCTCAGATAAATCAATGTAAACATTACATGTCTTTCATAAGGTTTTTCTATCGCAGAGATGGTAATTGTTTTGATGTAGTTGCCCTCTTAATTGAACTAAGAGGTTAGAGGCTGCCTATCATTGCTTAGGTTATCTAAGTTTGTGCTACGAACATTTATTGAGCCAATTATTTATTGGCATCTTTTGTAGAGCAATGTAATGTGTGTTGATGTATTTGTTCATTAGGTTGAAGTTAGGATTTGTTATTTAAGAGTTTAGTTTAATCATTAGACTATTGATGTCATGTAGATTAGAATTTTCAAATCAATAAAATAAATGGCTTAGATCTGTATATATAGTTCGGAGCGTTAAAAATATCCATTTACGGGGTGATCTCCTTGGAACTTTGCGGTTTGAATTATGGGAATTGACTTAACGAATTCCCCGTCAAATTAAAGTAGCAAGAATTCTAAATAATCAGAACATAAAGAAATAAAGATAAAGATCTAATTCAAAACGTGAGAATAAAAATTACAAAAAAAATAAATATAGAAGTTTTGATCATAGTGATGAAAAATAATTTTAAAAAAATGTAGAGACCTTGAACCAGAGAAAAACTCTTGAAATGATGGATAAAATGACTATACCACTTTTTGAATAGATAGATATACAAAATGAAATAATAAGAGATCTTTTCTACTCTTTGATTAGATTTACTATTCGAGGATTCACGTCTAAGATGACGAAAATCTAGACTAAAATGAAGAACTAATAAAAAACAATATATTAAGATTTAGAATCAAATTTTTTTTTGGTTGTAGGATTAAAGAAATATTACGATTTGACTTTGAATAAAATATTTTCGACAATTCAGTGTACTCAGTCAAAAAGACACATATACCAAATGATTATGGGTAATTAGCTTATTGAGGTAGTTCACCACTGCGCGAAGCGCGGATATTTACCTAGTTAGTACTAAAAGTAAAACATGAATTATTATTTGTTTGTATATTTTTGTTAAGTTTTTTTTTTTTTTTTTGGTAATTAAAATTTTATTTACCAAAGTGAACATTACACACTGGAAAAAAACAGCAGACTTGGACATACATGCTCCAAGACTTGCTGAAACATCACACTCTATCTATCAGCCTTTTCTCACAGCTTCTCTCCTAAGGGTATACATTGAGTTCTTGAAGTCTGTTGCCTATCTTCCCATAATGGGATCCTCTTCCATGTACATCTCTAATGATGTGTCTAATCATGAACTCCTCATTTCTCTGTTTCGACAATTCAGTGTACTCACTCAAAAAGACAAATATACCAAATGATTATGGGTAATTAGCTTATTGAGGTAGTTCAGCACTGCGCGAAGCGCGGATGGTTAACCTAGTTAATACTAAAAGTAAAACATGAATTATTAATTGTTTGTATATTTTTGTTAAGTTAAACATGAAAATATAATAATAAATATACATTTATATTGGGGACAAAAGTGTATATTATACAAATTTGACATATATATACAACAATCCCAAAAAAGCACAACTAAACCCACTTTGTTTTGATAGATTATAGGCTCAAATACATGACAATATTTCCCCTATTTGGTATTTTTTTTTTAAAAAAAAAAAGGAACCCTAAATCCCTAAATTTGAGAGACAAAGTCCATTCTGCATCATCCTCAAATATGCCTCTCAAGTGAACCTGCATCTCTGGAATTTGTCTTTCAAAGCTCAAGGCTCAACCTCATTTTGATCTCCTCCTGCATAATCACATCAATGGTAAATTTGTTTCCTTTTTGTCTAGCTAAAGTTCTTCTATTGCAAACTTTACTTTCACTTGATTTCTCATCATATTTTAACAATGATGGTTTACTACTGCACCTTAGAGGTTATGTTAAGAATGATAAAATCCTCTATTTTATGGTTTATAGATGGTTTAAAGACAATGATGGTTTATACTTTTTTTAACTAATCTTAATGTGGCTTAATTTATTTTTTTCCTAAAATAATTCATCAGCAGAGGCAAAATTGAAAGTTTAAAGTTAAATTATTATAAATATATAACGGAATAAAATTAATCTGAATTTCATCGTCTATTACGATCCTCTATATAGAGGCATTAAGCTTTTGTTACACCCTCTAATAAACTAAGAATGAGTCAAACTAAATCTGTCATGACATATCTTAGCTAAAATCTTTTTCTAGTCGGGAAATATACTTTTCTATCTACTATAATCGAATGCAACGACCATCTTGTGGCTCCTTAAAAGGTATGTTTGTCACGACCCAGACCGTCGTGATTGTCACTCACACTAACCCTCTGGTGGGAGAACCATTACTACAACCCAAACTAACAACACAACCAAATACTAAGGCATTTAAAGATACAGAAGCAGGTTTAAATGACAATAAAAATGGAGTCCCCATAAACTCCAAAGGTTTAAACAAATAACTAACCAAACTAATGCGGAAATTCAACACCTAGAACCTGAAAGTCATTGTACCAAAACTCTACTAACGACAAATAGTCTGAGTCCGAAAGGAGTGGACTTAAACAAGGAAGATTCATGGTAGCCTGAAAGAACTGGCTTACCCTTGAATCCGGTAATGCTCAATAGTCACCTAGCTCAGGTCTATCAATAGCCACATGAAGATGCCCTGTACTCAACAAAGAAAGAGCAAGTGTAGTATCAGTACACAACCACAGTGTACTTATAGGATCACACAGCTATCCCATTAATTAAATTACATGCAAGTAACCACAACATTATAAAACATGCATATACCGAACATATACAATATTATTAATCTTTTCATGATCAATGTAGCATCCCACATTCTCAATAATACCCATTGGTTATCAATTTCGAGAAACATACAGTCTTCCAATATCAATCATCATTGGATATGAACCTAATCATCACAAGTATATACATAACACAATTCAATGGTCCTCTCAGGAACCCAAACCCAAACTGTTAGCATACCAGTTGGTGGTACCCGAATCAAGTTAGTGTGCCGAAACGTGGTAACTGATCCCATGTTTATGCCAAAACGTGGAAACTGATGGCTACCGTGACAATCGACACTAACCTACGGTATGAGTGTCTACGATCATCGATAGTATAGTAACCCAACTAAAGGTTGGGGTCGTGTCCCAAAGGAGTGGTTTTGAGAATTGATAGGAAAATAAAATTAAGCTCTAACTAGTCGTAGCTAAAGACATTAACGAACAAAAACATGGTAAATTAAAGTGGGTGACATGAAAGTGTCAATTATCAAATTGGGAGTTTTGTCACAATTAGTAAAAATAGCGAAAATTAACAAGAAAATCAAGTATAGGGAAATGTTCTTGGGGTGTGACCGCAATACAAGTTGAGATAAGTAGTTCCGGTTTCGTGACCTCCCTCTTGGGCAAGCCGAAAACACATGGGTGGCTTTGTATTTGCAACTACAAACCCTTTAGATTAAAGCACAACCACTAGTTGAAATCACTATTAAACTACATCTAACCTATCAACAAGCAAGACCCAACAATAATATCAACACATATTTGCTAAATCACACCTAAAGAATGGGGGGTTTTAGCCACACATCAAGAAATAACAAAATACACCTAAAATGGTAAAAAAATCAAATGGGTATAAGAAATTAAACCTTGATTTGAGCAAAGGAAAAAGAATGGAGAAGACCCACTTCCAACTTGGGGAAGATAAAATCCTTCTCTCTTCAAGTCTCCCACAAAACCCTCTCCAAACTTGAGAGAAAAATATCAAAAAAGTACTATTCTGTTCTGGAAATTAAAATAAAATTTCGACTCTCTAAAAATAATAATAAGTTCAGTATTTATAGACTTCAGAAAATAGCGTTGGTGGATCTTTCGGCGAAGTTAGTCGATATCGCCAAATGAGTTCGATGACTCGCTCTTCGTCTGTCTCATCGCCGTTTCGTGCTTGCCTTCAGCACCTTCACGTTCTGGACCATTGGGCGGTATAGTATTGCTTCACGGAACTATTCGGCGAAGCGCCGACTACTCCTTTTATCGCCTTTTTTATCCTTCTCCTTCAGGGCTTTGCATACTGGAACAAAGGGCGGAGTCTGTCCTTTAGACGAATCGCCAAGTGTGCTTGGCGATACTCAAGCTTCACCTTCTTCGTTCTTTCCAGCCTTTTTGTTACTTTTTGCGCCTAAGTGTCCATGCTTTTGCTAAAACTTCAAATACCTAAATCTTAAGAGTTTTCATCAGATATTTAGACAAAATAAGCATTCGAGGACACTATTCTTATCAAAATAAAGCCCTAAATGAGTCCAATTTGTGGACTCATCAACACCCCCAACTTAAACTTTTGTTTGTCCTCAAGCAAACTCAAGTTCAGCCGTTCAAAAAGGGTGTCTCAAACAGTGCTACACAAGATTCAATCATGAACATACACAACAAGATTCAAATTACTTATGCAAAGATCAACTGTGTACTCAAAGATTCAAGTTGTGACACACTATTACCAGAGATTCTCGTGCTCGCAATACTTGCTACTTGTGCAAGTTCAAGCTGGACAAAAAGTATCAAAATGTCCTCACATAAAGAATGATTCCATATTCACACACAGAGGTTAATAAATTCAGGATCAGGAATCAGATGCAACGCTCACCCTCAAAAAGAGGAACACAATGCATGTTTTTACCCATAGGTTTGCCCTTATTTTCCAATCGACTTTCGATTCGGTTTACTCAAGATTCTTTCTAAGGTTTGTAATGGGGATGAGTGCAAAGGTATGGTCATTTAGGCTCAATGGCTCCTTCATCGTGGGATGTGGTATTCTCAAGGCATTCCCTTCTCCTCCTTCCTTTATCAGTTCTTTTTCTAATGCTTCTAAGTCACCCATTTATTCGCCTTCATGGATTGCTTGGAAACCTGATTTTTTTGTATTTATTCCACAGTTTCTTTTTTTTGTAGAGATTGAAGGGGTTTCCGTTGTTCTGCAACACCATGGGTTAAGGGGAACTTTTCCTGCACTTCTTGACTTCTCCTTTTCCTCTTCACCACACCCCCCAACTTAGGCTTTTGGCCTAATTTGGCTATTCACTAAACCACAAATTAAGAGGATTATAGGTAGTGGGTCAAGTGAGGTCTAGGGTTCATCCAGGTTCTTCCAAAGAAAGGTAAGGCTCAAAGGGTGTTCAAAAGAGTTTCACACACTCACGGCTAGGCCACAAAAGAGGTATATGTCAAATTTGGCACACACTCTTTAAAGTTGCCTAAGATCATTTCAAGAGGACACCTTTTTAAATCAATAAGACTAACAGGGAAAATTCTAGGTTTATTCATGCATGGTTCAAAGCAAGCTAATAACACAAGGCATCGACACTTAAGTTAAGCAAGACTACACACTTTCGCTAGTGTACCACGGTCATAACAAGAGAATCAATTTGATACATGGCTAATCATAACGAAATGCAAAAGTTCACATATTGTCTATGCAACTTCCTTTGGCCTCATCGTAGCCATACATTCATGTTTGTTCAATTGAGAGCACTGTTCAAGTCATTGGTATTGATCGAAACCGAGACCTAAAATTTTTGCAAAAGAACAGCCACATTCAACTCACGAGGGGTGGCAAAAATGTGCGAAAAATTCAAAAAATTTCAGAAGGGTCAAAAACATTTTGCAATTAAAAGCAAAAGAGAGCCGCAAGCTCAAACATCCACAGAAAAGCAGTAATTAACACAATTATAAACAGACAACCCAAATGTATTAAGAACACGAATCATAACCAGCACACAAAAGTGTGGGTCTCACCCCACCACAAATAAAAACATTTGTCCTCAAATGCAAATAAAAGTATCCAGAATGTAAATTAAAGGAAGACAGATAAGGAGGTAAAGAAGGGGTCTTGACTAAGCAGTCGATCCATCTGCCAAGGCATAAGTGCCCGATGTGGCATTTTGAATTTGGGTATCAGTGCTTGGGGTCATGCTCGAGGTTTGGGCATTAAGAACCAGGGCTTTTTCTAATGGATCGACCCTGTTAGGTCCATTAAGAGTGACATCTTGCAAATTTTCCCAATAGGCATGTACAGTGGCATAGAATTCCCAAGCACATGAAGGTACTTTATGGTTTCTTGGAATTTTTGAAATAGGTATCCTACCAGAAGATGCATAGACTTCCCTGACTCCCTTGACCTTTTCTTTATCTTTCTTCCCACCAAACGTGGGTGGTGTAGTAGCCTTGCCTTTGGATGTAGCGGCCTCCTCATTAATCATCTTCCCTTCAGTCTTCTCTTGGGTTGGTACAATTCTCTCGGCAACTTTTGGTTTCGCCATATCTGCAAATCCTCAAGAAGAATCAAAAAGATTGGCTCGAAAGGTCCGGTGAGTCAGCCAAAAGTTGAAATGCATGCAAAATCAAAGGGGCAGAAAAAGGGCGATCAAGAATACTTTCAGCAAGTCGCCGAGTACTTTTGGCAACCTCAGGCTTCTCGCCGAAAGTTACAACATTAAACATCAAATTCCACAAGAAATTAAAGTGAGATGAGAGCATTTGGCGAACTGTCGAGTAGTTCGGTGGGCTAGACCTAGCTCGTCAAACAGCCTAACGCGCCTATTCTCAACCCACCTTCTTGGATTCAACCCCTTAACCCCCAAAAACAAAGTTAGCACATACACTAGTGAGATTTAACTCATATCCATAACATCCAAACACAATCCCACAAAATATACTTCTGCTAAAAGCACAAACATGCGGGGTCTCAACATTTATAAACAAATTGAGCCAGATTTAGAGATTAATACAGGCACACACAAGAATAAGATAGAGATATTGCAAATGAGTACAAATTCTATAAAATAATTTCGAGTGTCAGGCAACCAACCTTTGATGCTGATAACGGTAAGACTGAAATGCAAAGCAACAGGGAAATCCAACTCCGAGCACAAATCAACCAACCGAAATACTAGTAAAATGTGAAAATAAGAAAAATACTACCTTGGTGTGGGTTTATGAAGTTTAAAAGCGAGGGAAAGTGAAGAAGTTGGACTCTTAAGACATGTGGTCTTCATAAATAGTCTAATTCGCGTCCACTCGGCGACATTAGTCGAACTCGCCGATCCATTCGATGACACACCGAATGGTCATTTGACTCGCCAAGTTTTACAGGTCCTTCAATCAACGAGAGGGTCCAAACGGCGATCTTAATCGTGGACGCCGACCTGGTTGGCGACACGCTGAACTGATTCTCAAGCTCGCCAAGTTTTACAAACTCCGATTTATACGTGTATTGAGCCACACGGCAGGTCAAGTTGGGTACGCCGACCTCTTCGGCGATTGGCCGACTAACCATTTTGATCGTCAATCTGCATTTTCCAAACACTTTCCACACTTAAACTAGCACAACCAACACACCATTATTTATAAAAGCAAAAGAAAGCAGTAAATGGGTTTGGGTTGCCTCCCAAATAGCACATTACTTAACGTCGTGGCACGACGCGAGTCACTATTTAAGTTCCATTAGTGGGGTTTGCCTCACTTTCATAAGGCAACCCCTCTTCCGGCTCTGGGTAGAGACATTCCAGAAGCATCTTATCTGGAATTCCATGAGTCGGGCACTGCTACAAGATAGCCTTAAACATTTACCACAACTCATAAACTGACTCACCCTCCAATTTATTGAAACTTAGGGTGTTATCCCTTAGAATTTTCATTTTTAGAGGAGGGTGGTCTATTGGGTCACCTTTGCTAGCAGATATACTCAATTTTTCTATTCAAAACAGCAAAACAAAAGAAACAAAACTAAAAATTAAGTAAGTTCAACTATAGTTAACAAGAACAGAATTCAACGTAACTAAAAATTCTCAAATAACACCACTCCCCGGCAGTAGCGCCATTTTGATGGCTATCGTGGCCAACGACACTAACCTTCAGTATGAGTGTCTACGATCGTCGATAGTATAGTAACCCAACTAAAGGTTGGGGTCGTGTCCCAAGAGAGTGGTTTTGAGAATTGATAGAAAAATAAAATTAAGCTCTAACTAGTCGTAGCTAAAGACATTAACGAACAAAAACATGGTAAATTAAAGTAGGTGACACGAAAGTATCAAATATCAAATTGGGGGTTTTGTAACAATTAGTAAAAATAGCGAAAATTAACAAGAAAATCAAGTATAGGGAAATGTTCTTGGGGTGTGACCGCAATACAAGTTGAGATAAGTAGTTGGGTACATGTTTTTTGAAAGGAAATTTGCAAGATAATGGTGACTAGGCTAAGCTTTAAATGGAAATAAGTTCCCTCTCGGGGAACTTACCCCGTTTCAAATATGTTCCTCTCGGACACCCATTTTCCGCATGAAGACAAGCCTACGCCTTACCCCACTCACTCTCTCGAGCTGAGTGTTAGGATATGGGACTAGGGCTCATCCTCTCGGGTTGAACCTCATGTCGACCCACTCCTTAGGCCATCAGTCTAGTGGTCTTGGTTTCGTGACCTCCCTCTCGGGCAAGCCGAAAACACATGGGTGGCTTTGTATTTGCAACTACAAACCCTTTAGAGTAAAGCACAACCACTAGTTGAAATCACTATTAAACTACATCTAACCTATCAACAAGCAAGACCCAACAATAATATCAACGCATATTTGCTAAATCATACCTCAAGAATGAGGGTTTTTCGCCACACATCAAGAAATAACAAAATACACCTAAAATGGTAGTAAAATCAAATGGGTATAAGAAATTAAACCTTGATTTGAGAAAAGGAAAAAGAATGGAGAAGACCCACTTCCAACTTGGGGAAGATAAAACCCTTCTCTCTTCAAGTCTCCCAAAACCCTCTCCAAACTTGAGAGAAAAATATCCAAAAAGTACTATTCTGTTCTGGAAATTAAAATAAAATTTTGACTCTTTAAAAATAATAATAAGTTCAGTATTTATAGATTTCAGAAAATAGCATTGGCGGATCTTTCGGCGAAGTTAGTCAATATCGCCAAATGAGTTCGGTGACTCGCTCTTCATCTGTCTCATCGCCGTTTCGTGCTTGCCTTCAGCACCTTCATCTGTCTCATCGCCGACTGCTCCTTTTATCGCCTTGTTTTATCCTTCTCCTTCAGGGCTTCGCATACTGGAACAAAGGGCGGAGTCTGTCCTTTAGACGAATCGTCAAGTGTGCTTGGCGATACTCAGGCTTCACCTTCTTCGTTCTTTTCAGCCTTTTTGTTCCTTTTTACGCCTAAATGTCCATGCTTTCGCTAAAACTTCAAATACCTAAAACTTAAGAGTTTTCATCAGATATTTAGACAAAATAAGCATTCGAGGACACTCTTCTTATCAAAATAAAGCCCTAAATGAGTCCAATTTGTGGACTCAATAGCAACCGATCCCATATTTATGCCGAAACATGGCAGTCGATCTAATTTTTAAGCCGGAATGTGGCAACCGATCCTAGTTAGTGTGTCGGATCATGAC
Organism: Solanum raphanifolium; assembly: GCA_036250405.1. Lineage (NCBI taxonomy): Eukaryota > Viridiplantae > Streptophyta > Magnoliopsida > Solanales > Solanaceae > Solanum > Solanum raphanifolium. The sequence continues at coordinate 49,512 of JAJOOE010005028.1, forward strand.
ACCTGCCCATTCAACACACCATAATCACAATGTATATTCTCACAATCATACAACAAGAGGTGGTTCATGACATACAATTATTCAATTATCCTCATTCACGATTAGGGTCATCAATAATGCAACATTCGCATACATACATGCATTATAATGAAACAATTACAAACATATATCACACCAACATGAAATCACAAACATCACCTACCTTGAATCCACTAAGGCACTTGAATCTTCCTTTCCGGATTCTTCTCGCTTGTTTGTGGTCTAAAAATATACAATTAACGCAAGGATCAACAATCAAAGGTCCAATTATCCGGATTATAACAAACCCAATAACTCTAGAACAAACCCAAGATCCTAATACCCAATTTAGGACTTTTTCCACCATAAATTCCATATGAAACCCTCCCCCATCGATAATTGCCCAAGAAACTATGTTTTACATATCGAAAAATAGATTTGGGAAGTGAAAACCTTACCTTTAACCTCAAGAATAGTGAAAAACAATCAAGAACTCGTCTGGGGTCGTCTCCTAGCTCCCAAAGTCGAAAAGTACAGAATAAGGTCGTTTAGGAGTTTATAAATGACCATAAGTCGCATCGAACTCGCCACCGCGGCCCTAATCCCGACGGCACTGCCCTTGCGACAAATATCCCGCCCCAACGGCTTGCACAGAACCAGTGAGCTATTTAAATTATTCCAAGACCCACATTTCACAACACACCTTTAACCAACGACGCTCAAAAAATACCCTTCACGCTAAGATCTATTTCGAGAGTTCTATTCACCCGAATTCAATTCCGTAATGTCGTACGAATTCTTCAACGAGTTATCTAACTACTCATGTAATCAAAAACATAATTAACTCACCCGATTGTTACTAGATTTCCCTACACCTTAAAGACTCCAATTTCGTCCAAATCTGGACTAGGTTGGGAAAATCTAAATTACTACCAAAAAGTTTTCTGACCCCAATTCTTTCCCCATTGGCTTTGCCCTAACGACAGAAATCAGGTTGTTACAATGTCAAGTCAATAATGAACAAGTATAAATGTACCGAAGGGGTATATAATAGGTGGAGCTTGTGTGGAAATTTGTTAGAAGTAATGGTAGATGTGGTCCCGAAATTAGAGAACGGGGTTAAATTTGCTACTAAAATTTTACAGAAGGATAATAATGGCCTATTTTTCCATGAAGATGTATTAGAAACTTATTGTTACACTAATAATAAATAAAACTTAAACTCAACAAAGAAACTATACTTCCATGTGAATGAGATGAATTATTTTACTTCGTGGTTGTTTTGCTCGCAAACTAGTAAGCTTGCTTAGAAATTGTGATATGAACCCTTCATTTGCAATCCAGCTTACAGAGATGGAAGATGGTATCACCGAACAACATGTTATTCTTTCTCACCTAATGAGAAATCTAAAGTATGCAAGTTCTTGAAAGTGGTTAAGGATCCAAATGGTTATTCTTCCAATACATCACGGTGGGTGAAGTCAGAGGATCGTAAAATTAATGGATTAAAGAGTCACAATTCACATATTTTATTGGTACAACTACTTTCTCTTGTAATTATCAGAGTCGTGCCAAGCAATGTCTTTGATGATATTACCAAGTTAAGTAAATTTTTCAAAGAATTGTGTTCGAAAATACTAAGGGTCGATGAGTTGGATCAACTTGCAGCTAAAATTCCAATAACACTGCAAATAAAAAATAATATTCTACCAGCATTTATTGACGTTATGGTACATTTAGTCATTCATCTTCTAAGAAAGGCTAAGCTTTGCGGACCTGTACAAAATAGGTAGATGTATTCAATTGAGCAGTATGTTTTTAATTTATAGTTTTGATTTAAGTTTATATAGCTTGTTAATTTATCATGCTAAGAAGAAGTTTGAGTGATATCATGTTATATCATTCAGATCCTTACGCATATTGAAATGTTATGTTCGTAATAGATATCAACCTGAAGGGTGTATGGCAGAAGGGTATATTTTTGAAGAATGTCTAATATTTGCTCAAGGTATTTACATGGAAGTGCAAAAGGGCAAAATCGAATGGACAGAAATTATGAAGTTGATCATGCTGAGAAATACAATGGATTATCAGTATTGGAACAAAGGGGTTCTCGTTTATTAAGAGATACATCAATAAATCTTGAAGAGCTTGAGCTAAAACAAGTTATTTATGTCTTCAGAAATTGTGAAGAAGTTCAACCATTTCTACGGTATGTTTTTTAGCTTTCTCTCAACTCTTACCGTTATTTTTGAAGTTACCATTGAACTAAAAACTCATTAATGATTTTTTTTTGTTCAACATTATTCTAAGTGAGTGTGTTGTGCATTTGCCATAATATATTTCTCCTTTACCTTGATCTCTCTGTCACACTTTTACCAAATTGAATTAATACTTTGTGAGAATTTTGATAATTATTGCACAGTATTCTATCGAGGATCTAACATTGTGATTGTGAATTCATTTTTTAAACTTCCTATCTGCATTCCTGAGTTATCTGAAACATGTATTGTTATTTCCATGAAAACACAAGACATGTTTGTTCTCTCTTCAGAACAATGTTATAGGCATAATATAGTCCCATTTGAATTGACCTTAAAACATGAGAATTATGGAAAAAATCAGCTAGTTGCGCATATATTAGTTCCAATTAAGGACCTATCTTCTTTGCAAAGCTTCCATGCCTGTTTGATTAATTTAGATTATGACAATTCCATCAGTTGTGACTTGTAAAGAAATAGTGAGTTATGTGTGTTGTGTAATACAGATTATACATTGTTTACGTGACTGAGAATGTTTAGGTTGTGATCTTGATGGAAAAATTCTCTATTTTCCTTGCAACTCACAATATCTAACACAAATACGTTGAACCTAAACACATCTAATTTTACCGAGAAGATCCCATCAACTGCATATTCAGGGGACATGTAGCCACTATGCCGAAAAAAACAACATACCATTAGAAATTTCTTTTAATATAGATTCTTACCTAGGTCTGAAGAATCCATTTGAAATTTCTTTAACATGAGTTAGACTACATTTTTAGAATATAATTCCAGCAAGCTCATGTATATCATTTCCTTCATTGAGAAGGAATAATAAAAAAATCATTGTGCAATAAATGAGAGACGAAAGAGTTAATAGTACAAACATAATACAAGAGAAATCCCAAGTCATCTACAAAATAAAAAGAATTGCAATTCAGCCATATAATAAATAGTACAAAAAGTGATATACTAATACACAATTATGTAAATAAATCTTAAGTTGGGCAAGGATAAGGGATGTTTGAAAAAAAATAAGTATTGACTCTACGTCCTTACATACAACAAGTATCAAAATCTATAACGTAAACGAAATTGAAACATACAAAATCAAAAGAAAAAAAAATACTCAAAGAAGCATATCAAAATAGATTTAAATTCAATAAAGCCCTACAAAACCGCAAGGTCATCGGAGAAATGTTTTTGAGGAGTAGATTATAATAATTATAATCTAAAAATATTGATGTAGATCAAAGTAGCACTAATTTAAGGAAGTCTTTCGCGAAGAGTCAAGCTAAGGACCTTCATAAAGTGTAAATGACAATTTCATAATAAAATCTGCGCATAAATATGAGCATGATCAATCACAACAATATGAGCATATATGGACAAAAGGCCTACCAATTAAAATCATTTTGTTTCCTATCAAGGGAATAGATGAGAAGAATCCCAACTGATGATAATCTTAAAAGAATAAATATCACTTGAGTATCTGATGTTAGTATTGTGATGATTATAACGAGGATACAATGAAACATTTATTTCTAAGGATATGGAGACAGAATGCTTCTTGTGCATGTGTATGCATTGACGGGTTACAACTACAACAAGTAATCTTAAAGTGGTGGACATGTTCTCAATCTCCAAAGCTTCAACATATATAGTGTGCCTTATCAGCCATTATTATATGGGAATTATGGAAGAAAAAAGAATTCAAGAAAACACGAAGGAAATACTAACTATAGGAGGATAGTTTATCAAGTCCAATTTACAATTAATTAGATGATTAGACTTAACTACCTCTACTTAACTTTAGCACCAACTGGGCCAACACTTATACATTTCTTGAGCAATTACAAGCCTAGACTATATTCATTGTTTGGTTAAGTGGAAGAAACAATCACATGTACGACCAAATCAACATAGATGAAACAAGTCAAAGATATTCATGACTTATAAGCTCTTATGATTTTTATTTAAGAAATGACATTGGAGATCTAATCTATGCCTAAGCAGGATAGATCAGAGAAGCTTCAACTCTAGTGGCATAGACTACAGTAATTTATAAAGCCATGAGATAGTGTCTTAGCCAAGAAATTCTTAAATTCTAACATAGAGACAGACTTGATAATTTTCAAGAATATACTCACAAATATTTGAAAACCAACGTGAAAAAATCATGCAAGGAGTAGAGCAAATCAGTCAGATAATTCAGCAATTACAAATTAAGATTATACATGTGTTAAAAGAAGGAAATAAGCTAGCAGTTTTACAAATCGTGCTTTCGAGTAAAAGGATACAATACACTTTCAAGATTTGCAGTCGATACCATTAATGGAAAAGAGAATAATTAATTCGGACAAAACAAAGATTTCTTACGTTAGAGTCAAGAGTAGAAGGATACCACACCATACAGATCATACAAGGATATAGGAAATATGAAAAAGAAGAAATGTACAAAACGGACACAATTTCTTTGAAATTATAAAAGCAGCATCAAAATCCTTTTTCATATTTCTTAAAAGCAGCATCAAAACGATTTCTCCCTTTACCTATTTATTAAATCATTGCTTCATCTGTATGGTGTTGTATCCTTCTACTCTTAACTCTTATGTAGGAAAGTTTAGTTTTGTATAAATTAATTATTCTCTTTTTCATTAATGATATAGACTAAAAATCTTGAAAGTGTATAGTATCCTTTTGCTCAAAAGCAAGATTTGTAAAACTACTAGCTTATTCCTTTCTTTGAACACATTCTAGTCTCATTTTTTAATTGCTAAATCATTTTTCTGATGATCTCGACTCCTTGTATGATTTTCTCGTGGTGATTTTCAAACATTTGTGAGTATATTCCCGAGAATCAGTAAATTTGTCTCTATGTTAGCATTAAGAATTCCATGGCTAAGACAATATCTCTTTATGAATTATAGTAGTCTTTGCTACTAAACTTGAATCTTGTCTTATCTATCCTTCTTATGCGTAGATTTGATCTCCAATTTCATTCCTTAAACAAAACCCAGGAGCTTATAAGTCATGGATTTCCTTGACTTGTTTCATTTGTGTTGATTTGTTGTTCATTTGATTGTTTCTTCCACTTAACCACCATTTAACCAAACAATAAATATAGTATAGGCTTGTAATTGCTCCAAAAATGTACCAGTGTTGGCTAGTCTATTGGTGTACAAGTTAACTAGAGATAGTTAAGTTTAATCATATGATTATTTATCAATTGGACTTGATAAACTATCCTCTTATAGGTAGTATTTCATTCATGTTTTCTTCATTTTTTTCTCTTCCATAACTCCATATAATAATAGATGATAAGGCTCAATATATATGTTGAAGATCTGAAGATTGAGAAAATATCCACCACTTTAAGATTACTTGTTGTAACCCACAAATGCATACACCAGCACAAGAAGCAAATTGTCTCTACAGCCTTACAACTATAATTAGTCGGCGGAGCTAGGAATTTCATCAAGGGCGTTCAAAATTCAAGGAGTGAACAATTGTTTTTGGTTGAGTGGGTGCATAATTTTCTTAGTTGAATTATTCTCCCTCTAGTCCATATTAAGTAAATTATTGAGATTCTTTTCATAATTCAAAATAAATGAATTATTCAAAGTTTAAGAAAATTATTGGATTTTTTTAATATTTACCCTTACTTTTGATGAGAGCTTAATATTTTAAGAATATCAAAAGTATAATAATAAAAAATATCTTTTAAATTTTATTCTTAAAGAATGTTTTATATTCCAATAATTTACTTATATGTATGGACTAGAAGGAATATAAAGAAGCAATAAATTTTCTCAAAGAATTTAATGGATCTGTTTGAATAACTTGGGTGAAGAGTTGTGAATCCTATATTATGTTAATAAATTTATTGAATGAAAACAATATAAAGATACCTTATTTCCTTTCTATTTTATAAAAAATTTACCATAAAAGATTGTTATGAAAAAACCCGGCAGAGAGGATCAAATTCCAGACCTCAGAGATATAAATTACCACAGTTACCATTAGACCATCAACCTCTATTGATTCAAAGAGTGTTCATTTATTAATTTTTCCATATTATATATTATATTTTATCTATATACACGGTCTAATTTTCTAATGAAGGGTGTTCGGTTGATCATCCTTACTCAGCTGCGGCCGACTTAGGGTGGTGAGCCTAACACCCTTCATTGGAAAATTAGACCGTGTATATAGATAAAATATTATATATAATATGGATAAATTAATAAATGACCACTCTTTGAATCAATAAATGTTGACGGTCTAGTGGTAACTATTATCTCTGAGGTCTGGAGTTTGATCCTCTCTGCCAGATTTTTTTATAACAATATTTTCTGGTCAATTTTTTAATAATAGAAAGGAAATAAATAGAAACACTATCGGGTATCTTTCTATTCATGTTTTCATTCAGTAAATTTATAACACGATATATGATTCACAATTCTTCACCCAAGTTATTCAAACAGACCCATTAAATTCTTTGAGAAAATTTATTTCTTCTTTATATTCCTTCTAGTCCATATATATAAGTAAATTATTGGAATACAACACATTCTTTAAGAATAAAAATTAAAAGCTATTTTTTATTATTATACTTTTGATATTCTTAAAATGTTAAGATTTCATCAAAAGTAAGGGTAAATATTTAAAAAAATTCAATAATTTTCTTAAACTTTGTATAATTTATTTATTTTAAACTATGAAAAAAATCTCAATAATTTACTCAATATGGACTAGAGGGAGTATAATTTAACTAAAAAAATTATGTACCCACTCAACTAAAAAATATTGTTCACTCCTTAAATTTTGCAATTCTCCCCTTTTTGAAGTAAATGCAAAGGTGTGCACATATGAAACTACTAAATACAAACTTGTAAATAGGCAAGTCAGAGAGGAGAAGGAGAAAAAGGACCAGTGCTACAATGAACTATAAAATATAGTGCATGCAATGGTATTACAACCCAAATACCCAATAAATAAGCAAAATTGAAACAAAATTCAAACCAATCAAATGAAAATTTACCTAAAAGAAAAACAATAATAAAATAAAATTAGTGAAATAAATGTCCGCTAGGTTCTACACTATAATACTGGCTTTGATGTTACTGAGGTAGAGCTTTGGATCAACAATTTTCTTTGATCAAATAATTGACTTTGGAGTTGTGGTCTTGTAAATACAAATATTTTTCTTAGATCTTATTATCATATTATATTAAACGTGGAAAGGCTCTAAATTCATAATTGAATTACCATAATACCCTTATTCTATATTAAAATATTTTAAAACATCTAATTAATTAAATTTTAATAATAATGATAAATTATTTAAAATGAAAAGTCACTATAGTTGGCTGAATTCCCTCCGCTAATCTATTAACTTGTTTGGGCATTAACATTTAATCTCTACATTGCTTTGTAGATGCTTTATCTTCCAACTGAAAATTAGCTGAAGAGTGTGGGGTTCCAGCCCCATTTTATTAAAGTCTCACTTTCGTACAACTACATACAACAAAATCTTACCAAAGATAACTACATAGTTGAGGAGTCTGAAACTTTAGTATTTTCATGATGTCATTGGTGACATCTTTACCTATAAATTTCTTCTATAAAAGGAGCTCATTAGCTCATTTATAGAACACACCAAGTTAGAGAAAATATATATTTTGAGAGTAAAGTGAGGTATTTCATAGACTATATAAGAAAAATAGTATGTGAAGAAAAATAGAGTGTAAGCAATATTTTAGTATGGTGAAATCAAAAGAGTGTTATTCCTTTTGAGTGTGTAGTAGTCACTTTGAGTATTGTATTCGTGACTACACGGTGTAAAAATTTCTTACTATAGTGAAATGAGTTGCTCCTCTTGGCCTGTGGTTTTTCTCTTATTTAGAAGGGTTTCCACGTAAAATTCTTGGTTTCATTATTTTCCCTTTTTATTTCTACCATTTGACCATATATATTTTTGTGTTAGTCCCCGTTTTCCCAACAAACTAGTATTAGAGCCAAGGTTTTATCGCTTTGTGGTTGCACCGCAGTCCGAACTTCCACATCAGAAACGATTTACTTTGGTTTGCAATAATTATATTTTTTTTGGGAAAACGACGGAAGCCAACACAAGTAGAATGGTTCCCTTTTGGAAGGGGAAAATGGAAGATCTGCTTTATGTCAAGAATTTTTACAAACCAGTATTTACCACTGTTAAGCTTGATAATAAAATAGATGAAAAGTGGAATCTGTTGCACAGACAAGTTTATAGATTCATTAGGCAATGTGTTGACGATAATGTGTTGAACCATATTTCTGGGGAGACACATGCTCGAACGCTATGAGAGCATCTTGAAAGTTTGTATGCTCGGAAGACTGACAACAACAAAATGTTCTTAATAAAGCAGATGTTGAGTTTAAGTTATCGTGATGGTTCTCCGATGACAGACCATCTGAATAATTTTCAAGGGATCATGAATTATCTGTTATGGGTATCAAATTTGATGAAGAAATTCAAGGATTGCTTCAACTTGGTTCCCTAAAAGACTCTTGGGAAACATTTAGAACTTCATTGTCAAATTCTGCTCCGGATGGTGTGATATCTCTGGATTCCGCCAAGAGTAGTGTCTTGAACGAAGAGATGAGAAGAAAAACTCAAGGTTCTTCTTCATCTGATGTCCTGATAACTAGCTCCAGCGGTAGAAATAAAACTCGTGGTGCTCAGAATAAAGAACAAAATAGGAGAAAATCCAGAGGCAGACTTAAGGATATTGAGTGCTATCATTGTGGCATGAAAAGGCACACAAAGAAGTTCTGCAGGAAGTTGAAGAGGGAGAACAAAAACAAAGAGGAAACTAAAGAAGATGGCAGTGAAAATTTCTTAGCCACCGTCACCACCGAAGATCTTGTTACCATCCTTGATTCGGATATGATAAATATTGCTTGTGATAAGTCAAGCTGGGTTGTGGACACTTGTGCCGCATCTCACGTGACATCAAGGAAGTGTTTTTTCTCTTCCTATACTCCTGGTGATTTTGGAACCTTGAGTATGGGTAATGAGACTGTTTCTAGGGTGGTTAGTATTGGTACAATTTGTTTGGAAACTAGTGTTGGAACTAAACTAGTTTTGAACAATGTGAAACATGCTCCTAATGTTCGTCTGCACCTGATTTCAGTAGGTGTTTTGGATGATGAAGGATATGTTAGTACCAACGGTGATGGAAAATGGAAGCACATTAAGGGTTCCTTGGTTGTGGTTCGTGGTAACAAACGTAGTGGTCTATACTGGACTACGACTTCTGCTTGTGTTGATATGGTGAATGCGGTTGAGAGCGATAGCTCTTCAACTATATGACATAAGAGGCTTAGCCACATCAGCGAGAAAGGGATTAATGTTCTACCCAAGAAGAAATTATTGTCAAATTTTCAAAGTGCTAAATTAGAAAAGTATGAGCAATGTTTGGCTAGTAAACAAAATAGAGTTTCCTTTAAGTCTAATCCTTCTTCAAGAAAGACAAAGTTTCTTGAATTGGTGCACTCTGATTTATGCAGCCCAATGAAGATAATGTCATTGGGTGGTGCACTCTACTTTGTCACTTTTATTGATGACTACTCGAGAAAACTTTGGGTCTATGTCTTGAAGACAAAAGACCAAGTGTTAGGTGTCTTCAAACAGTTTCAGGCCTGAGTTGAAAGAGAAACTAAAATGTATTCATACTGATAATGGTGGTGAATATTATGGACCATTTGACGAATACTGCAAGCATCAAAGTATTAGACACCAGAAGACTCTTCTCAAGACCTCTCAGCTTAATGGTTTGGCTGAGAGGATGAACAGGACCTTGATGGAAAGAGTTAGATGTTTGCTTTCTAAAGTAAACTTGCCGAACTCATTTTGGGGTTAGGCTTTATTGACCGTTGCACATGTTATTAATCTATCTCTTACTGTTGCTTTGTAAAGTATGTGCCAAATAGAGTTTGGTTTGGAAAGGATGTTTCCTATGGCCATTTGAGAGTATTTGATTGCAAAGCTTTTGTACATGTGCCGAACGATGAGAGGTCAAAGTTAGATGCCAAGGCAAGGCAGTGCATCTTCATTGGATATGGCCTTGATGAATTTGGTTACATGCTATATGATCCAATTGAGAAGAAACTCGTGAGAAGCCGTGATATTATTTTGATGGAGAATCAAACAATTAAAGATATTGACAAAGCGGAGGAGCTAGAATCTTCAAATTTTGATGACATAGTTCATCAAGATAAAGTTCCTCACACAAGTATGCATGATGTTGCTGGGATTGATGATCACGGTGACGCTCAAAATCATGTATCGAATCAACATATTGATGTTAATAATAACAATGATGTTGTTATTGATGATCCTCCTACTCATGAAGTTGTGGATGAATTAAATATTCCGCTTAAAAGGTCCACAAGACATCGAGTACCTTCCTCTCGTTATTTACCCAATGAGTATGTATTACTCACTGATGGGGGAGAACCTGAATATTATGAAGAGGCCATGGAAGATGAGCACAAGGATCAATAGATTGAAGCCATGCAAGATGACATGAAGTCTCTGCATGAGAACCACACTTATGAGTTGATAGAATTGCCCAAGGGCATGAGAGCTTTGAAGAACAAGTGAGTGTTCAAAGTTAAAGTTGAAGAACACAACTTGAAGCCCAGGTACAAAGCTACATTGGTTGTTAAGGGATTTGGTCAAAGGAAGGGTAATGACTTTGACGAAATAGTTTCTCCTGTTGTGAAAATGTCCTCGATTCGTACAGTTCTAGGTTTGGCTACTAGGTTTGATTTAGAGATTGAGCAAATGGATGTGAAGATGGCTTTCCTTCATGATGACCTAGAAGAAGAGATTTATATGGAACAACCTGAGGGTTTCAAAGTAGAAGGTAAAGAAAATTGTGTGCAAACTCAGAAAGAGTTTCTATGGCCTAAAGCAAGCTCCTAGACAGTGGTACAAGAAGTTTGAATCTATTATAGGGGATCAAGGATATAAGAAGACCTCATCAGATCATTGTGTATTTGTACACAAATTTTCTAACGATGATTTTATCATCCCTTTGTTGTATATGGATGATATGTTGATTGTGGGCGAGAATACTTCCAAGATTGACGAGTTGAAGAAAGAGTTGTGTAAGTCTTTTGCTATGAAAAACTTGGGTCATGCCAAGCAAATTTTGGGCATGAGAATTACTCGTCTCAGAGATGAAAGGAAGATTTATTTGTCCCAAAAGAAGTACATTGAACGTGTACTAGAGCGCTTCAATATGAAGAATGCTAAGCCTATTAGTACACCTCTTGCTGGTCATATGAAGTTGAGCAAGAAGATGTGTCTTACATTTAGGGAGGAAAAAGAGAGAATGGCAAAAGTTCCATATTTCTTCGTCGTTGGAAGTCTAATGTATGCAATGGTATGGACTAGACGTGATATTGCTCACACAGTTGGTGTTGTCAGCAAATTTCTCGACAATTAGGGAAAAGAGCATTGGGAAGCTGTGAAGTGGATACTCAGGTATCTTAAAGGAAGCTCAAATGAATTCTTTTGTTTTAGAGCATCAGATCCAAACTTGAAAGACTATTATACAGATGCTGATATGACAGGTGACATTGATAATAAAAAATCCACTATTGGATATCTGTTTACTTTTTCAGGGGGAGCTATATCATGGCAGTCCAAGTTACTGAAGTGTGTTGCACTATCTACAACTGAAGCTCAGTATATTGCGGCCACTAAAGCCGACAAGGAGACGATATGGCTAAAGCGATTCTTTAAGAACTTGGATTGCAACAGATTGAGTATGTTGTCTATTCTGACAGTCAGAGTGCAATACACTTGAGCAAGAACTCCATGTACTATGCAAGAACAAAACACATCGACGTCAGATATCATTGGACTCGTGATGAAGTGGAGAGTGAATCATTTCATGTCAAAAAGATCCACCCAAGTGAAAATCCTGCAGATATGCTGACCAAGATGATACCAAAAGAAAAGTTTGAGTAATGCAAAGAACTTGTGGGTATTAACTCTCTCTAAAGAAGAAGTACATACCTTATTCTAGTGAATAGGACTGGAGGGGGAGATTTGTAGGGTTCCAACTCCATTTTATTAAAGTCTCACTTTGGTACAACAACATACCAACTAAATCTTACCAAGATAACTACATAGTTGCAAAGTCTGAAACTTTAGTATTTTCATGATGTCATTGGTGACATCTTTAGCTGTAAATTTCTTCTATAAAAGGAGCTCATTAGCTAATTTATAGAACACACCAAGTTAGTGAGAAAAAAAATATATTTTGAGAGCAATGTGAGGTATTCCATAGACTATATAAGAAAAATAATATGTGAAGAAAAACATAGTGTGGGCGATATTTTAGTAAGGTGGAATCAAAAGAGTGTTATTCTTTTTGAGTGTGTAGTAGTTACTTTAAGTATTGTATTTGTAACTACGCGGTGTAAAATTCCTTACTATAGTGATATCGGTTTCTTCTTTTGGCCCGTGATTTCTCCCTTATTTAGAAGGGTTTCCACGTAAAACTATTTCTATCATTATTTTTCCATTTTATTTCTATCATTTCACCATATTTATTTTTGTGTTAGTCTGCGTTTTCCCAACAAAGAGTTGTGGCTTGGGTAATGAAGAGTTGTAACATAGGTGAAGGGTAATGAAGAGTCACATATTATGCCACTTAATTCTATAAATATATCTCTTTCTTTTACTAAAATTTTGTAGTGCCTTGATTTCTTGCTAGCTTTAATTCATATTCTTTCTTTTCCGAATCCTTTCAATTTACCTTAAATTCTTACATAAAGTTTAAGATAACAATTCTTCAATTTAATTAATAGTGTTTTTCCTAATTAAGACTGTTAGTTACAAGAAAATAATATATTTCTTCTGTTACAAAAGTGAGGTTTTGGTGATTTCCTTGGAAAGAGAAGTTGAGATGATGACGATATTAGTTTTCATTGCATCTCGCATAATGTCTTTCAGATTTGCTCAAGTTTCTTGTATCTCTCTCATTCTCAATTATTGTAATTTGTAATTACATCTTTATTGCTCTATTTTTACTCCTCCACTAGACATGAAAATCAAATTGGAAAAATCAAATATCTATCCTGCTTATGCTTAGATTTGATCACCAATTTCATTCCTAAAACAAAACCCATAGGAGCTTATAAGTCATGGATTTCCTTTACTTGTTTCATCTGTGTTGATTTGGTTGTCCCTTTGATTGTTTCTTCCATTTAACCACCAATTAACCAAACAATAAATATAGTATAGGCTTGTAATTTCTCCAGAAATGTATCAGTGTTGGCTCGTCTATTGGTGTACAAGTTTACTAGAGGTAGTTGAGTCTAATCATATGATTAATTATCACTTGGACTTGATAAACTATCCTCTTATAGGTAGTATTTCATTCATGTTTTCTTGAATTTTTTCTCTTCCATAATTCCCATGTAATAATGGCTGATAAGGCTCAATATATATGTTGAAGCTTCAGAGATTGAGAAAATATCCACCATTTTAAGATTACTTGTTGTAACCCACCAATGCATACACCTGCGCAAGATGCAAATTCTCTCATAGCCTTACAACTATAATTAGTGGTGGAGCTAGGAATTTCATCCAGGGTGTTCAAAATTTAAGGAGTGAACAATTGTTTTTAGTTGAGTGGGTGCATAATTTTCTTAGTTGAATTGTACTCACTCTAGTCCATATTAAGTAAATTATTGAGATTCTTTTCATAATTCAAAATAAATGAATTATTCAAAGTTAAAGAAAATTATTGATTTTTTTAAATATTTACCCTTACTTTTGATGAGAGCTTAATATTTTAAGTATATCAAAAGTATAGTAATAAAAAATAGCTTTTAATTTTTATTGTTAAAGAATGTGTTATATTCCAATAATTTATTTATTTGTATGGACTAGAAGGAATATAAAGAAACAATAAATTTTCTCAAAGAATTTAATGGGTCTGTTTAAATAATTTTGGTGAAGAGTTGTGAATCCTATATTATGTCAATAAATTTATTGAATGAAAACAACAGCAGGATACAATTTCTTACCAGCAAGTGGTGGAAAAGATTCTAATTAGCGTCATAGGGAAATATGAGTATAGTGTTTCTATCAATGAGGAGATGAAATTTCTTTCTGAGATTTCCATCAAAGAGCTAGTTGGATCGTTTCATGCACACGAGAAGCGAAATTTTTTTCGTGAAGATCAACCTAAAAAGATAGCTTTCTAGTCTAGAACAAATGAGAATTCTCAAAATTTCTCAAAAAAAACAACAAAAGAAGAATTACAAAAAAGTTTGGATCGTAATTCTTTTTTGTTGATTTTTTTGAGATTTTTTTGCAAAATATGCTCTTGAGACTCCCATTTGGATTTCGCTCAAGGTTTTTGCATCTTGACGGTACTTAGCCTCAAGACTTCTTTTCTGCGTTCTCCGTAAATTAAAACATTGAATAAAGCTCTTTTTCAGTAAAAAAAATGCAAGATATATTAAAAGGATGCTGACTTCTCTCTTTATTAGGTGCACAATACAGGAAAAATAACTCCTAAACAATGGAGGTGTTCGTATTAGTTGAAGGGAGGTGTTCTTTTTATGAAGATTTAGACTCAACTCTTGTCCAGAGTTTGCTAAGTTGGAGTGTGTGGTTGGTATGCGTTGTATCCTAGAGGGGTCAAGTGAAGAGGAGTACTGCTAGAATGGTGAAAAGATTTGTTGTCGCGGGCTTGAATCTTCTTAAAGAGAGCAAGATATCCACACCTCATCCAGAAGATAATTTATTTTCTTCATTTTATTTTCAATAGTAATTTTGTAATTTCACCAACAAAAACTACTTGATTTTCACATATAAATATATATCATCCTGCAATATTTTATATTCTTTTTTTGACAAAAATTATACTATCTGGTCACTCAAAGAATATCTACGAGTAAATCAAAATTTGTTTTCTCTATTGTTCTTTTGTTCCCATATATTTTTCTTTACAATCATGTTCCGAACTTTTTCTTTCGAATCGTGGGTCTATATTAGAAACAACATTTTTATCACACAAAGATGGGGGGGGTAAAATATGTGTGCATCTTATCCTCCTCAAACTCACTTGTGAGATTGTATTAGATATGTTGTTCACTAGTAAGAAAACCGACTTCAAAAGAGGTCCGGATAAGCCCATCTTTGAATTGTGGATCAATTAGAAACAACATATTTATCCCGCAAAGGTAGGGGGTAAGATATTTTTAAATCCTACCTCCTAAATTGAACTATAAGATTATATTGAACATGTTGTTCACTATTAAAAAAAGGCCTCAAACCGATCTAAACAAACCGACTTCACAAGAGGTCGGAATAAACTCACCTCGCGAAATTGATTCTTTATAAAATCAAAAAACTCAACAAAAGAGAGAAAATTCCATGTTCACTTTTCAGGCATAAACCATAGTGATTATCCCCCCCCCCCCCTTTAACTTCAATTTAAACTTGGACCCTAATTGAAGAAAAATTTCGTAACACAAACATTGATTTGGCACAACTAAAATTGTACACCCACCAAAACATACTTTTCATTTTAGAGTGAAAAGAAGAACTTTCAATGAGGATGGGGGTGGGGGAGGGGGGGTTGAGTTCCCTCTTCCTCTGGCTGGAACTTCAAAGAATAATGGGGCTAAATGCTGCAAAAAGAGGTAATTTCTTAGTTTGTTACAATTTCAGGAATTCCATTTTATTTTGATTCTTTGTTGTTTAAAAATTTTGATAATAACAAAACCAAGATTTTTTGAGGATCATTGTTTCATGTTTTAATTTTGATGGATTTGTTGTCATAATCTTGTATAGCAAATTTTCAAAAAAGAAAAAAAACAATATTGTTATGGTGAAACTTCAAATTTGGGTACCCATTGTTTAGTCTATCTTGACCCAATCCATCTAAAAAAAAATAACCTTTGGGTGGTGGGCTATTGGCCACCCGAATTGCCCCATCTATTCTTCGAGAAGGATGTTGGTTCCAAACCTCGGTACAAACCTTAGGAGTACTCCATGCTACTGTGCCTTGGATGATCCACATCTCAGGGTCAGGATCAGGCGCCGATGAGAACGTTGAACTATTCATGCGGTTGAGAGCCATTTATTTATTGACTCAGCCATATTGACGTACCTAAATTCGCCCAACACACTTATTTGATACCTTATTGATTAGCTCATCTTGACCCAATCCATCTCAAAAGAAGTAATTGTTGGTTGAGCTAACGATTCAGCCATTTATTAACTCAATCATCTTGACCCATCCAGATTAAGCTTAACCCACTCATTTGACACTTGTAGGCTTTGAATGAAGCTATGAAACTGTAGTTGATTTAGATGAGTGAGCTACCGAAGTGAACTAAATTGTATTTTGTCACAATGAATGGTTTTCAAGTGTGTTAACATTTTGACGGATTTGCACAAACAAAATCTTTGTATGGTGTTATTTCAATTTAGATCTAGTTAGGAAAAATAGTGCAAAAATCATTGTTTTGTCATAAACAGGGGAAAAATTCTTGTGGGGTGCCAAGACTTCATCAACACCAAGTTATGGTGATTTTAATAAAAGTTGGTCATAAAATGTGACTAATTGCCTCACAAAAAATTATGATGATCGCCATGATTTTTGCCACAAACCTAGATGAATCACCTTAATCATTTCACCATTAACGACAATATCATATTGATTGATTTATCTCTTGATATGTTTGGGATAGTTCTGAAGGAAGTGGAACTGATACACTCCCTACTAGTATTTTTGAGCTCTTTCCATTTAAACTTTGTAGTTTCAGGAAAATCAAATTATTTTCTTGTTATGAAACTAAATATATGCTCTTGATGACTCAATGATTACTGTGTGTGTTGAACTTTCCCACAACGTTTCGATGAAATGTTTTTTTCTTTACTAATCGTGAACAACTTAGTTCAAGGGATTTATATCTCTCTTTTCGAAAGAGTTGAACATGGTGACGTTTGGCATTTTACCTAAGCAACTTTGTGATGAATTAACCGATTATGTCTAACGAATGATGAACCTGTAGAAGTGGTAGCTATGGAAAAGAAGAGTCGTGAAGCACGCTATATTAGTTATTTGGAATGCTATTTTGTCGATTAATATTTTCTTAAATTTATTTTTAAGGTAAGTTAATATTTCTCTTTCTTGACCTTTTTAGTAAGATTGTAACTTAAAGAACTCTAAACTACCATTCCTATATATTTCACTGTGCTAATCTAGGAGTTCTTCCTTTTTTCTCCCATTCTTTGTCCTCAATTAATTGAAAGTTCTTATTTCTCGAGTTATCCCGATATCTTGTCCGTATGTGAAGCATCCCACCTATATTTCTTTGCACTTCTCAATATTCTATTGTTAAAACGATATTGTGAAATTACTTTGACCATACAAATTAATAAATTCTTCAAAATTTACTTCATCTCCATTAAAGACTCACTCCTCTTCACTTGCATCACAATTTTCTTACTTAAATAGTCTTGCCTATAGAAGTAAGATACACCAATATTGAAGATGGAAGTGTAGTTAAGGTAAGAGTTCTTCATATTCCCTTAGCTAATCATGAAAGAGAATGTGGATCATTTTCTGGAGACGATAATATTGTGCTCTCCTGATTTGATACGCGTAATTCATTTTCGTAGCTACAACAAAAAAAGGTCAAAGTTATAATCGATCAAGTAGGAGACCTCACATCGATCTATCATCTTCATGTACTTTTACTTGTTCGCTCATTCTTCATGCAAGGCGATTCAAACCAAAGGGAGGATTTTCTACTTTTAAGTTTGTGACATAAGTACTTGAACATGAGAAGGGTTGCAATGTTGACTAGATTCCTCTACTATAGAAGTCTAATGGTTAGGGGATGTCAATTCTTTAGATTTTCTTGATTACTATGTAGGAGAGTTTGATATCTAAAGGGTACATCATCCTTAGTCATTGTGTACGAGAGTTCATTGAGAGAATCAACAAATTCGATTTCATATTATTCTGAAATTGAGAACGGGATATATTCTGAAAAGAGCATATAATGCACGTAAAAAAGCTCAAGAAGGAGAGTTATCGGTCAGAAGGAGTGCGAGAGTGAGAAATAAGCTGGCTTGCGAATCCAAGAATGATCCGGATTATGATTGCAAAGGGGAACAAAGAACAACGACAAAGAAAAAATGAGAATATTTTAGGAACAACAAGTGAAGCTTACTAGAAGGTGGTCGAGTTTATAGATGAGTTGTAGGTGAATTAAATTTCTTTTGTTTTGTTGTTTTGGTAATATTTCACAGTTTTGTGGTTTGAACGAAAAAAAGTTACATAATTGAATTAACACAATTCAGTTGATGTTGTGAACAATTGTTTGGTATGTGATTTGCATTAACCTCTTGTGTTAGCAGAACAGTTAGAGTAAATGTCTTTTGTTTAGTGACTGAATGTGGTCAGCATTGGCTATAACTTCTCATTGAAACTCTATTATTTCACTCATTATTCTAACATTTTACACCTTGTAACTCATGCAACCTCGCTCTCAACTATTTATCTACCCAATTCACTACCCCATAATCTTCCTATTCATTGCAAGGAAGAATTTTCTCCCTATAAATAGTGATGGTCTTACTTTGCTTTGGTGTATAAGAAAATATAGAGTTCATAAAAGTGAGTGAAAAAAGAAAGTCCGTATTAGTTGAAGGGAGGTGTTCTTTTTATGGAACTTTAGACTTAAGTCTTGTCCAGAGTTTGCTAAGTTGGAGTTTGTGGTTGGGATGTGTTGTATCCTAGAGGGGTCAAGTCAAGAAGATTACTGCTAGGCTGGTGAAAAGATTTGTTGTCGCGGGCTTGAATCTCCTTAAAGAGAGCAAGAATCCACACCTCCTCCTGAAGATAATTTATTTTTTTTCATTTTATTTTCAATTCTAATTATGTAATATCACCAACAAAAACTACTTGATTTTCACATATACATATATATCATCCTGCAATATTTTAAATTATTTTTTTGACAAAAACTATTTTATCTGGTCACTCAAAGAATATCTACGAATAAACCAAAATTTGTTTTCTCTATTGCTCTTTTGTTGCCATATTTCTTTCTTTACAACCATGTTCCGAACTTTTTTTTTGAATCGTGGGTATATATTAGAAAAAACATTTTTATTACACAAAGATGGGGGGGGGGGGTAAATATGTGTACATCCTATCCTCCTCAAACACACTTGTGAGATTGTATTGGATATGGTGTTCACTACTAAGAAAACCGACTTCAAAAGAGATTATATCACCCTTCTAAGAAAATCACGCAACGTCCCCCACATAAATCTTTTGCAAGTTGCTTAATGCTGGAGGCTAGCATGTAATATGTTCCTGTTGTGAACTGTAAGCTGGCAAGTGGATCCAACTGATGGGCATCATACCTGAAAATTTTAGACGACACATTAGTTGAATTACTGTTACATTTGTATAAGAAATCAGAAAGTCCTATCTTAATGTAGGCGGTGTTACATCCTTTTCTGCTAACAACATTTCAAGAACAAAAACGGAATATACGAGGCATGATAGTAAGAATAGAGCAAATATTCCGACCTCATTACATTGCTAGTTTAGTAGGCAACACAAGCATAATACATGATCCATTATTCACGTCAAAATAAAAAGGAACCACACAGTAGAAGAACAGTAAGAAAAGTAAAAGGAACTGTGTTTAAGTCATATGTTTCGTTTTATATTCCGCATGTTGAGACTATCTTGACAGACAAGAAAATTACCCAGCTGAAACAAGGATTATATCTGGCTTGAACCTTTGAACACATGGTACAATAACTTCATCAAAAACTGTTCGCATTGCTGTATCGATCACCTGTTACTCCAGGTAAAGGGAGATTTAGTGTTGATCCTTCACCACTTCCACAACCAATTTGATCTATCTTACCAGTCCCTGGATAACTTCCAGCCTACATCGATCCAAGGATAAGTGAGCATGACTGATAAAATCCATGCAATTGTTAAGTTCCTGACTGTATTAATTCTACACATCGAGGTATAGCTGGCATCTAATGACAGAAATCTTCTTTTCCTCTAAACGTAATGTTTGGTTGAGGTGAAAGGAGGAACGCAACAGCAGGGGTGAAAGTTGTTTCCTTGTAATGTAGTAGCACTACAAGAAAATGTACATACGACGACATTAATTTGGTGACATTTGAAACAAATATCGGAAAATAAAGAATTTCACGATATTTAAGAACAAAATGTCATAAAACAATGGCTTTTGATGTCAAATGTCGTAAAAAAATCACATTTGGTATCAAATATCATAAAAATAATGACATTTTGTCCAAAATGTCACTATGATAATGACATTTATTGCAAAATGTCGTTGTTTTTAGCGACAATTAGCGAAAATGTCATTTAAATGATGACATTTGCTACAAATGTCAAATATAATATGACATTTATTACAAAATGTCATTGGTTTTAGTGACATTTAGAAAAAATATCGCTTAAATAGTGACATTTAATATAAATGTCTAATCTATTATGACATTTACTGCAAAATGTCATTGATTTTAGTGACATTTTTTCATGTCACTAAAATAGTTACATTTGTTGTAAAATGTCATTGATTTTAGTGACTTTTAGCAAAACTATTGCAAAAATAGCGACATTTAATACAAATGTCGAATATATTATGACATTTATTGCAAAATGTCGTTGATTCGATCGACATATAGTGAAAATGTCGCTAAAACAGTGACATTTTTATACAAATATCGAATATATTATGTCATATGTTGTAAAATGTCATTAATTTTTATGACATATGATGAAAAGTACTGTTAAACTCAGAGGCGGACTCATGTGGGTTCGTGAACCCCCTGGCAAAGAATTACACGGTATATATAAGGTAAATTTTCTATATTTATGTAGATATATATATTTTGAACCCCCTGAATAAAAAAGAGAAATTGATGGCGCAGTGGCAAGTCCCCCTGAAATTAGGTTGTATGTCAATGGTTCGAATCTCTGTGTAATCATTTTATCTTTCTCTTTTTTTATTTCAATTTTTTTTAGTTTTTTTATTTATTTTCAGTTCTGTTTTTCAAGTCTTTTTTTTACTTTAAAAAACGTGCTAAAAGTGTGATTTTAAACCCAAAAGAATTCAAGGTTCCCATTTCTAAAGGTTTATTTACACATTTATACTTTTATTTTTCGAACTGCCTAAACGAAAATCATGGGTCCGTCACTGGTTAAACCTATTATTAGTTGCTAATTACAGATATTTACACCTAATTTTTAAAATCTAACTATTTTTTAAAAATTATTCATCATTATATATGGATAAAGTTTGACCAAATTTGCCCCCAGATTATATAATTTGAACAAAATTTACTTTATGATAAAAATATCTCCTTTTTACCCTCGTTGTTATTAAAATGACTTAAGTTTAATTTTTATGATCAGAAAATGTAACTTGAGTTCGTTAGAATACCCGTTGTGGAAGAAGAAATGACCTTTTCTTGATATTCTAGAGAAGTTGAAAGATCTCGAAAGATTGATGTATTTGTCAATCGATGTATGGAGATTAATAAATTAATAAATTATTTCTTATTCAACTACCAAACGACCCTATGGGTCTTTTTGAAAAGTCACATGGTAATTAAAATTGGTGTAATATTCAAGGGCGGATTTAACAAGGGTTATGGGGTGTCACGTGAAACTGCTTCGTCGAAAAATTTTACGAAATATTTATAGTGTGCTAAGGGAAATAACAGATAAAAAGATGTACATTATAAATTATGGTACACTCCTTTCATCAAAGTTGTGCGTAGTTCTATTGTTTTTTGGCTGGGAATTCGCAAGTCAGGTCGCGTGTTCAAACCTTTCTGACCTCATTTTTATGTTTTTTTTCCCTTTTGTTCATTTACCTTCTTTCTCACATGGTATTATTTTGAATACATCTTAAAAATAAAATCATCAAAAGTTATTAAAAAGGTGTAGTACTGTGTGTGTATATATATATATATATGATGTTACATTGTTTATTTATTTTTTCATTTTTAAAGGTGAGACTACTTACGAAAAATCCTGCATACGTACGCCATTCGGTGTAATCACTAGGGAAGTAATTACCAACCTAGTAATTACACAACCTAGTAAATTACACTAAGGGCCTGTTTGGAAGGACACCCTGGTAATTGGATTTGGTGTAATTGATGTAATTACACTGTCTTGTCCTGTTTGGAAGGACAAGTAATTACTTGGTCAGCAGGTAATTGGTGTAATTGGCAGGAGGTAATTACACTCTACGATTCACAGGCAGAGGCTGTGAATTGCTGGTAATTACATGGTGTAATTACCACCTGATTACTTTTTAATTTCTTTTTTTTTATTTCTATTTTTATTTTTTTGTTTTAATTTTTTTTACTTCTATTATTTTAAGTTCTTTTTTTATTTTTATTATTCTAAAAATTTGTAAAGTTTATTTTTTTTATATTATTATATTTCATTTTCTTCTTGTTCTCAACCTTACTTTACATGATTCTATGTAATTTTCTCGTATTATCTATTTCTTTATGTCATGCTTATTTTCTCATTAGCATAATTTTATTAGTATTCTAATTTTTAAATTAAAATATAATTTATTGTTAAGTAAGGTTATAGACTTACGTTTTCTTTATTAAGAAAAAATAAAAACAAATCATATTTATTGTTATGTTGAAATTTATTATAAGAGTATTATGTTAAATTTTTTGTTTTGAATTTATAACTTATGTTATATTTTTTCAGTTTCATTTGTTTTAGTAATATTGAATTTACATTGCACGTCATTTTTTAGTTAGACTTGATAGATTATATTTTTATCAAACATTTAATAATTTATGAAATTTTATTTATATATTATTCTTTTTATCAAACATGCATTTGTACGATATTCGTAGAAACTTCATACTTTTAGTTCTTACGATCAATTCAATTGAAATATATTAATTTGAAAAAATATAAATCAAATATTTTTTCATAATAGTAGTTACAGAAAATATGTTTATTAATTAATATATTTTCAAACAAGAATATATATCTTAAATAATTAATTTAATGTCATTTATAAAGTTTCTTATTTGTCTAGTATAAATTTTAATTAATTAATTTTTATTTTTAAAATTTATTATAATTTTATAATTGCAATTGTGCATCCAAACAGAATATGTGTAATTACATTGTGGCATCCAAACAAGACATGTGTAATTACAGTGTAATACACTGTGGCAACCAAACAGATCAGTGTAATTACTAGACAGTGTAATTACTAGGCTGGAAATTACTACCCTAGTAATTACACCAATTCCAATTACCAAGTGACTTTTCAAACAGACCCTAAGTTGTTTGTTTGCAACTATGTAATTATAAATGTACTATTTTGTAGCACAAATTCAATCATAAGATGATATTAAATTTTAAAAATCAAAGTTAATTATTTAAAATTTATATTAGACAAATAAGAAACTTTATAAGTGATATTAAATTAAATAT
>JAJOOE010005029.1:0-62644 GCA_036250405.1 Solanum raphanifolium
AAATTAGATTATGTATTTTAATTGTCTAAACCAATGTAAAACTAAAGAACAAATATTCAATATTATTGTCATTCTTAGTGTTGAATTGATTTTCTTTTTGCATTAGTATTAATTTGATTTTGATTTAAGTTTTATTATAATTATCAACATCTATGAACTATAATCTTTATTGGACCATTTCGAATTCTAAGTTTTAAACTTGAAATAATATATTAAAAGATAAAAATAATGAAATAGTATAAGAAATATTTTTAAATTATATCAAAGTAAATATTTTTATGTATAAAATAAAATTTTAAAATTACATATATAATGTCGGGTTGGTTTGGTCTCGGGTTGGCTTTTTTTAGTTAAAACCAAACCAATCCAAATATAGTCGGATTTTTTTTCCAATACCAAACCAAGTCAAACCAAACCACTAATCGGTTTTTTTTTCGATTTGACTCAATTTACGGTTTGGTTCGATTTTGTACACCCCTAATTTCAATTATTTTCAATTTTATTGATCTAATATGTGAAGAAAACAATTTCAAAAATGAAATTATGGGAAAAAAGGTTGATAAACAAAAGGAGGAAGTCAAACTGCCATGTTAATAAATTATATCAAAAAGGCCATAAACAATTTTTTAACCAAATTAGTAGTCATACACAAATAATGTTTTAAATTTTGAATTTTATTTTCTTATCAAAGAAACTACAACACATTTATATAGTATGAGTAAAAACCACAAATAATATTGTCCTTATAAACAAAAGAGAAAAAGATAAGCTGAAAAAAAATTAGATTTTAAATCAAAAAATAAAAAGTCAAAAACTTTAAATGACTTTTAAATCAAAAAATAAAAAGTAGGGGGAGTTCTACTTTTGATTTTTAACTTTTTAAAAGTCATTTTAAACTTATTTTAAGTTATTTTTAACTTTGTCAAATATTTCCAAAAACTAAAAATGACTTAAAAAGTAGGTTTGATCAACTTTTAAGTCAATTCAAATCGGCTCTAAGAGATACTCCTTCTATCCCTTTTTATTTGTCATTTTTGACAAATCAAGAAAATGCAATATATTTAATCTATTATACCCTCAATTTAAGTTAACGTTTTTTGAAAAATGTAAATCTCTTTAATAAGTAAATTAATTTTGAAATTCTATCAATTAATAGGGATAAAATGATAAACTCATTATATTTGTGTCAAACAAGAAATGGACAAGTAAATAAGGATGGAGGGAGTACATATGTACTTCCTTTTGGAGTTAAAGAGTTTTTTTTCTCTCCTTAATTTTTCAATATTTATGTAGCTTGCTAGTCAATTCATTTCTGTTATCTTTCATCAAAGGATGTTCCACCAACATTCAACCAGCCTTAAATTAACAACAACAAAAAAATCTTTCGCAAGAAAGAACCATACAAGTTTTCTATTTATTACAAATTTAGTATCAACATGGATGGATATAATGAGATGATTGAAATTCCTTCACCGTTAATTAGAAGCCTTATGTTTGAGATTTTAAAAATGGAATGTTTTTTGTTGGGAGCGTTACTCTGAATCATGCAATGTACAAATTTAAATTTAATCACGCTCTAATACAAAAATCAGACACCATTTAAAAAAAAAAAAAAACAAAGTTAGTGGCCTCCACATTAAACATTTATAAATACTGTCAAATCAAATACAAAGAGAATTATCACTATTTCAGCTTTTAAGTAGTTTTTCAATTATTACGATTAATTAAAAAGGATTTTTATTTATAAATTTTAAACGCATGACGACCTTATCAATATATAAGCACTTTTATTTTATTTGAAATTTGAAATATTTTTCAATAAAAAATTAAGTATGTTTTTGTATAAATATGATGACTGGACTAGAAAATATTTAAAATTATTCTATTGAGTACTATTTTCTGCCAATGAAGGTATCAAATAATTTTATCCATCTTAAAAAGATGAAAAGAAATCCATTGTGCCCTTTATTATAGTTAAGACTTGAATTCTAGTTCTCAAAATTTAATTACATTCACATTATTAGTCACTAGGCCATTGAATGAGTATATCAAATCAAATATGTTAGCTGTCGTAATTTTATTATGTCATTATCTTTTCGGGATGATACACAACATTCACTATATTTGATTCCAATTGATTTGACATATTTTTTAAGAAATTAGCGTTATGTTTGATTCCAATTGATTTGATATATTTTTAAAGAAAATTTTAATTATCGGTTTATTTTTATTGAATTAATTTTAATGATATTATGAAATTTTAAATTTAACTACTAGCTACTACTTTATATAGTTATTTAAACCAACGAATAGTAAGAAAAAGTAAGAAATAAAATTCTCTTAATTTGCTAAGATAGACAAATAACATGAAATATCTATTTTTTAAATATAAAGATTAAATAAAATTAAACAGGAGAATACTCCCTCTGTTCCTAATTACTTGTCCACTTTTGAATTGACACACCTATTAAGAAATCAATTAATGACATAGTGAGTTTACCATTTTACCCATATTAATTATGAAGTGGATGAAAAGTTCTGCATTTTTCAATGTAATTAGTCATTTAATTGAGGATATAATAGGTAAAAAAAATTATTCTTTCTTGATTTGTCAAAATGGACAAGTAATTAGGGACAACAATAAATAGAAAGGTGGACAAGTAATTAGGGACAGAGGGAGTATATATTATGAGTAAGTACTATACTCATTCCGTTCCTTTTTATATGTCATCCTTACTATAAATAGTTGGTCCATAATACTTGTCATTTCATAAAATCAATGCATAAATTACAATATTCTTCCTATTTTACCCTTATGAGTTATTAGCCTTGAAGATATACATTTAACCAACATATAAAGAGTATTAAATTTTGTTGGATTTAATGCCCTTTTGTTCTTTTTATTTTAAGTTTAGCTTAGAGCTCATATTTGAGCTAAAGTTATATTAATGCACTCAAAGTCTTTAAATTATGAATTCGTCTCTGATTATATTGGTGCACCCAAAGTTAGGATAAATAAATGAGGCATTGGAACATGTTCGTTTTAATTAATGAATTTATGGAAGACATAACAGTCCTTATGAAAGCCAAAACAATCACGCTTGGTCCCCACCATACACTCAACTTGTGCTAATTCTCATTCCTATCGTTTGCCATCCAAATAATTAGAAATTAAAAATTATAATAACAATGTTTGCTCATTGTTCCAATGGAGAAAAAGAGAACTAGAAAAACATGTTCATTAGAGTAAATCATGAACGAACTATTAATACAGAATGTAATGACGAACGGGAGAAAATAATACTAACAAATCTACTTAATTTAGATCGTAATTATGTTCGAACATAATTATTTAATAAATTATCTTTTGTACCATTTTTTATTCATCATCTTAAATAAATTAGATGGAGTAGGCATATTTATCTAATTACATAATTTTTCCTATTTTTAACCTCATAAGTCATAACTTTTTGTTACCAAAAACAGAAAGAAAAAAAAAATTGAGACCAGGGCATTAAATTTTGTTGGATTCATACGCTACGAAATAAAGAGAAAAATAAAGAAATTATTGTACATAGCTGTTCAAAATCGAACCGAAATCAATAATTCGAATCGATAAAAAGTTATTGGTTTATTAGTAATGGATTATTGATATAGCAGTTTTAATAATTGTTTTGATTTTTTTTGGTTATCGATTCTTAACGGTTTGAGGTTTTTTCTTAACGAATTAACCGATAACCCGATAGTAAATTAAATAATTATATTTATACCATTTTATATATAAACTCCTTATATTATAGTTTAGTTTCCTACTTTTATTTCTGATTGTCTCAAACTCTTGGCTATTCTACAATGTAAAAATGTTTATTTTTTAGAAAGATGCAGTTTGTCAAGTACTCATGTGCATGGTTTATTTGGTTTGTCACCTTGTTTCTACGTGATTTTCGATAAAAAAATTTGTGTCAAATTTTAACGGTTAAACTGATAACGATCAATAATCGATAAATCAATAACCAAAAGACTACTATATTAATTATTCTATAACGATTTGACATTTTTACAAATCGATAACTAATAAGTTAAACCGATAAACTTTAAAACCGAACCGATCGGTACACCGCCCTAATACACGATACGTGCGATGTGACTAGATGCAGGATCCAATACAACAAAGGAGGCCCACAATAAACGGCATGACAAGCTCAGCCGCGTCTTGTATACCACATTTTATTTGTTTTTGCCTTTCCAAAAATTCCCACGTTATATTTAAAAAAATACTCCTACATACAACTTACAAGTATAAAATATAAAATTAAGAATTAAAATAATATAATTAGTGAAACAACATTTTTAGTCACCAAACACAAATGTTTTTAAAACAGATTATTATAAATTATACTAATATTTTTTAGTTAAACATTTTAAAATAAATTATACTAAATCGTAGTTGAAGCTTTCAACTACCATCAATGACTAAAAAATAAAGAGGAGTTCATATTTAATTTTATACATAAAATTTACATTTTAATCTAATTAAATAATATAGTATTTTCTTTAATTTAACCATAATTGATTCTTTTGATTTTCTACAACTGATTTTAATTATCACCTCAGTTCTATTCAACACTTAAATAAGATTCTAACAAAAATAAAAAATAAAAAATTTATATGTAATTTCAAATAAGAATTTCAAATTTATGATTCCTATATAGTAATTGATTATTTTGATTTTCTGTTAGTAACTTTAATTATAACTTCAATTCTATTCATAATCTAAATAATGATATAGCATGTTGGAACTAAATATTTAAAATAAATAATTATATAAGAAAAATTATGAAATTACATGAATTCTAGATTTAATTATGTTATCGATTAACAATTTTTTGTTTATTATCTAAGAATTCATAGTAATTCAAATTAATATATTTATTCGATATTTATATTCCCATATTATAACTATCTCAAAAATATCTTATAATCAAATATCAACAAAATAAAAATAGTCTAAAGGTTAAAACATAAAAGATAAAACAGAATATTTTGTATCGTTTTGTAAATTTATTTTTAATTTTATATTTGAAAATGTCATTAGTTGACAATATTTTACCTGTTATATTGTAGGTAATTTTGTTTGGTAAGTAATTAAATTAAATACCCGTAAATGAATCAACAGAAGTCATAAAAATATCTAAAAAACAATTAAATAACGGTGATTAAAGAGCAGTAGAAATGAGTATTTAATATAGTCAACCGACCCTCTTCTCTGTTGAGTCCTCACCTCTTCTTTCAACTGTACATTCACATTCACCTCCAACTCTTTCTCTCTCTATAGCTACAATTACCAACGAAGATACAGCTATACAGAGACTCCATTGATACACCATGTGTATGAATTCAATGGCGAAAATGTAATGTTGCTATTTTGAAGAAAACGTATGATGAATTAGGGTTTCGATTTTGTTGAAAATGCCTGTGAATAGGTATCAGATTAGGAACGAGTACAGTTTGGCTGATCCGGAACTGTACAAATCTGCTGATAAAGATGATCCAGAAGCTCTACTTGAAGGCGTTGCCATGGCTGGACTTGTTGGTGTTTTGCGTCAGCTTGGTGACCTCGCCGAGTCAGTATCTTCTTTTTTGTTTTTCTTGTTTCGATTTTTTCTGATGCGTTTTTCCTTTTAGAATTTTGTCGTTTTACAAGTGAATGCTCTCTGGATTTTTGTGTTTCAAATCCACCTTTATTTCGTAATTTTGGATCGATATAGTGAAATATGTGAGTTGTGATACTCAGTATTGAAATCTATTGAAACTTGGTGGTTAGAAGATGCGTTGTAGTTATTGAAAATGGAAATTTGAATTTGTGAGTAAATTATTTGAATTGTTATTGGATTGCATTGTAGAATGTTTTTTTGTTTTTTGTTTTTTTGACAATTAATGCATTTGTAGAATGTGACTATGTTTTTTTTGTTGCTTTTTTCGGCTGTTTGATTTAGCATTTACAAGTAGTTCTGTTCTGTGTAAATTCGTATGGAGTTTTCCTCTCTTTTTATTATTTGAATCATTCAACTAGATTATGCTTCATAGAAGATGAGGAATTGAGATGGTTTGGACATGTGAAGAGGAGACGTGTAGATGCACCAGTGAAGAGGTGTAAGAGGTTGGTTATAGAGGGTACGAGGAGAGGGAAGAAGTATTGGGGAAATGTGATAAGACAGGGTATGACGTAGCTTTAGGTTACCAAGGATATGACCTTAGATAGGAGGGTGTGGAGACATGTATTAGGGCAGAAGGTGAGTATAGTGTACTGCTGTCTTGCTTAGGATAACTAATGTTTGCCATGATACTAGTTATATTATTGTAGTTCTTGTTTTTTATTTTTATCATTGTTTATTGTAGTTTGCAATAATCTATCCTAGTATGTTATTTATTGTGTTTCGATTATCACATTACTTAATTGTTTTTTTGGCTCCTTTCTAGTAGACTTTGCATTGTTTCCTTGTTGCTATATTCTTTTCATTGTCTCTTTCTTCTTTGTATCTGGATTTGTTGCATTTGAGCCAAGGGTCTTTTGGAAACAACCTCTCTACTTCCACGAGGTAGTGGTAAGGTCTGCGTACATTTATGATTTAACCCTCCCCAAACCTCACTTGTAGATTTCATTGGGTATGTTGTTGTTGTATGCTTGTTAAAAAATGTTCAGAGTATGTAGAGCTTAATCTATTTAGTTGCTGATCAATTAATTGCAAGGCATAAATATTTGGTAGTATCATTAAATGTGGCGCCAAATATGGGTCTCTTTGCTTATACACTTTCTCCCTGTAAGTGATTCCTGATCACTTTATTTTGTAAAGAATGTACTGCAGTTGAAGTTCTGTTTAATTGTGGTAGCGACTAAAATGTTGGTTTTCTTGTTTATTGTAAAATTGAAGGTTTGCTGCTGAGATATTCCATGACTTGCATGAAGAAGTGATGGCAACTGCTGCAAGAGGTCATAGTCTAACGGCCAGGGTCAAGCAGCTTGAAGCTGATTTTCCTTTGATTGAGAGGGCATTCCTCTCACAGACCAATCACTCGTCTTTCTTCTATAATGCTGGTAGGTGCTAAGAGTATTTCATTGGCCAACAACACCATAGAAATTCTGGACAACTTAGTATACTTGCTTTTTTCGTGCACTTTGATAAACTCTTCTTGCTTCTTCTTAATTCTGTACCAAAAGATACTGTCCTTCCTAACTGTTTTATACATGTTTGTGGTGCATGTGTGTGTGTAGAGAGAGAGAGAGAGAGAGCATACAAAGGAATATTTGTTTTTTATTTTCCTGAACATAGAATGTGGTGTGTATGAATATTAGTGTTTCTGCATTTGAAAAAAATGGATATTAGTATTTAAGCAATTTATTGAGTTTTGATATAACCTATGAGTGAAAGTATTAGTAATACAAATATTATTTCAGGTACTGATTGGCATCCTAATCTGCGAATCGACCAAAATATGGTTACAAGGGGAGATTTACCTCGATTTGTGATGGATTCATATGAAGAATGCAGAGGTCCACCTCGCTTGTTTCTTCTAGACAAGTATGTTCTGTTTTTAACAGCTTTAATTACACAGAGTGTCAAACTTCGTTAGAACAGCGTTTGTCAAACTTAATGTATTGTAACAGGTTTGATGTTGCTGGAGCTGGAGCATGTCTGAAACGTTATACTGACCCTTCATCCTTTAAAGTCGAGACATCCTCTTATGCATTCACAACTTCAGATGTTCAGAGGGAAAAGAAAACTCGCAAGACAAAGGTAATTAAAAAGAAGAGAAACTATTACTCCTGTTTCTCTGCAACCTTTTGGTTTACTTTGGAATTTATATGAGTGACATGTTGATTTAGTGGTTTTTCCATGGCTTGATATTTGAGATGACATTTTTTTCTTTTTCTTCGGGATACAATTGGGGAAGGTTATTAGTGGTATTATGATAAGTCCTTGATACTTTCTTCCAATTACTTGAACACTTATTTCTTCATGTGGTAGCATGTGCTTATTTGCTTGAGTCTCTGTCTATCTCCTTCTTGAAGCTTTCTGAAACCATCCCCTCATAGCTCCATCTTGACCCAGAAAAGTGTAAGGGAAAAGGGAGCAAACTGATCTTGGCCCCTAAAATGTTTAATTTTAATTTGACACCTTTACTGAGAAGTGAATATATTATTTGCTACTTGAGCAAAGTTGTGTATCCTAATATGCTTATTTTTTCAGCTAAGAGGCATCTGATGTCTGTTATAGATTAGAGGAGTTCTTTTAGCTTTAGCATATAGGCAGAACGATGACTTTCACTAAACGTAGTAGAGAAAACCTGCATTCTTAATAAGAAGTTTCCGCGCAAGGAAATTGGGGTTTGCTAAAGCATAGTCTTTCCATCTTGGCTACTGTTTCTGGAGGGTTCTTACTGTTTCATCCATCAGCAAGCAGCTTCTTTTCAGTAATAATATCAGTGATGATGAAGTTGCATTATCTTTCTGGTGCTTCAAAATATTTTTTCATCTTGCTGTTGCAGAAGAGAGGTTCACGCTGGAGGAATGGGGAGACACCTGAGGTGTTGCCTACATCACATGCCAAGTGAGATCCTTGATGCCTAGTGTAAAAAATATGTATTATGATTGTTCTAGTCGAGTATCTTATTCTGTGTTCCTCACGTTTCTACAGACTCCATCAGCTGTTCTTGGAGGAACGCATTGAAAACGGTATAAATGTTCCTGCACATCGTGTGAAATTGAAAAGAAAGCTGAATGGATTTCCATTTGACCCAAAAACTGGGAAAAGCTATATGAATAAGTTCTTGGAGGCTTCTTCACCAGAACATAAAGTAGTCCATGAAGTCGGTATTGACTCATCACCTTTGAGATTGTCATCGACTGATGCCTATGAAACTTTGGCGGACACTGAAGATATTAGACCACCGAGTCCTGATAAGGAGGTGATGCGGAGAAACAAGAGAGCATCTTTATCGCCATCTCCACCACAAAGTGAAGAGAATAATAGTCTAAGACCATGCTTAGATGAAGTCAATGAGGATCTCTCCCACTATCGTGTAAGAGGAATTTCCAGACGAAGCCATAAATCACAAACAACTGATATCTTGCCTTCTATTCATAGCGTGGTTGATGAAAAGGAAATAACAGTGGATGGAGAAAGCCGAACAGAAAAAGGTATTGGTTATGAGTCTGATGATGTTGCTAGTGAAATAGATAATTACGTTGATGCCCTAACTACAATGGAGGCAGAATTAGAAACAGACTCTGAGCAGAGAGACAGAAGGGATTTGCACTTCTTGAACAGCAAAAAGCAAGTGTTATGTCTGTCTTCTAGCAGTGAAAAGCTTCAAACTCAATCTTCAGATTCTCATTCAATTGAGAACTCTACATTATCTGATGACGGGAATAGTTATTCTAAGAAAGAAATATCTAGTTTTTCTTGTTCTGATTCCCCTAGCACTTCTGTTGAGAGTGTCCTCTTGGAGAGCGAAATTTCTAGTAAGGGAGCTAAGACCTCTGATACTTCATGTGAGCAGCAATCTGTTAATGAGGAGACTCAATTACCCCAGCCTCCAGAAGACAGTGTTTATGATAGAAAATGCATTACAGTAGCTAGGGAACGCAGTGGCAGTTGTGACTCTGGTGAGCAAACTACTACCTTAAACTTTACAGATTCAACTCCTATGCCGATACATGCTTATACAGAAATATTTGTTGAAGTTGCAGGGATGAGAGCTGAAGGCAAGAGTGAAGATCCTTTAACTACCATTGCAGAAGATGCATCAAGTTTGCATGTCAGTCTACCCCATGCTCCTGTTATCCTTGATGCTCCAGAACGGAATGGAGATGATTCACCATCTAGAGCATCCATTGACGTCAAGCTAACAGATGGTTTGGTTGATCGAAATTTGAGGCTAGATGAAAATGTGTCTTGTTCATCAAGTCATTCTGATGTTCCTTGCCACGCCAGAGATAACATGCCAGAGTCAGAATCTCCTGAAATCCAGCATGAGATCAATTTATATAATGATGATGCGAGTCTGGTTAACAATCTTCCCTTTACATCTGAGCTCCTTAACGTTCCTTCTGAAGACAGGCGTGAAGTGCTGTCTTCTGAATATCAGCAGTTACCCAATTTGGATGGTGAGGATCCATCGGTAGGTGATGATTCAGCCTCCTTATATAATCTTCCTAATTGTCCTTCATCGGAAGAAGGTGATACCTCACCTTCATTGTTGGCTGTAAACCATCCAAACCATGTGGATGATGATCTAGACAATGAGAATTCAAATGGTAGTTCTGTTGGTTCAGTTCAGATACTGGATGTATTGGGTGCTTCTGATAAAGATTGTGGCAAACACTTTACCATGTCTCATGATGAAATTGCAGAAGATGCATGCATGAAGCCACATAACATCAGTACCAAAGATATTGAAGCTGGTAATACAGATAAAGATCGTGAAGAGACATGTGGGGCATTCAGCGATGCAGTTATGTCTGAGCCAGGGGACCTCAGTACGAACTGTGGGAGATATGTCCTCGATTTTGTTGACGTGCTGAACCCTCAGACTTCAGAAATTGCAACTGATATTCAGCCACTTGAATCTAGAGAATTGGATATTTCATGTTCTAGGCAGGAAAATCCTGTTGAAGTTTCGAGTTTAACAAAAAATGATGAAAAGGGTAGTATTGCTCCCAGTGAGCTTTTGTCTGGAACTGTGTCCACTGGTTCAATTACCTCTCCACATCTCAAATCATTGACCAATGAAGGAATACTGTCAGATGAGACAGTAAATAAGATAGATAAGCCTGATGTCACAGATGAGACAGGTTCACCTCTTGCTGCCTTGGCTGATAAGGAAAATTTTGATGATCTAAGCTCATCTTTAGATAACAAATTATTTTCAGAAGAATCTGTTTGCTCAATTGGACATTCCAGCCAGAATGAATTGGAAATTGATCTACCTAATAGTCATGCAGAATCAAAGTTTATGATACAGAGAGCTGATACCCCAGATTCTAACTCCTTTGTGCTTGATACATCCAACTGTCATCATCCCGAGTCAGCAGTTCTCGATACTCTCTCTGGAAGCAAACTCTCGTTTGATGCTGAAAACACTGTGGACTCGAGCACTGCTCCAAGTCAAGCACCATTAAAAAATTGGTGCTTGGATACTGAAGAGGTACTCTCCCGAAGGAGGAATGCTGCCGATTCCACTGAAGATGCCTCATCTTTGCAAATTTCTCCGGAAGAAGGAAAGGATGAATTAGAAGACAATCAACCCAATGAGGAATTGCTGCACAAAGTTGATTTGGACCAATCACCTCATTTGGAGAAGATACAAAGTCATGTTGACCAAGCGTCTGATGCGTCTTCCCTATCTTTTCTGGCAAACCTTCCGAGCCAAGATGCAATCCCAGATGTTTTCGCCCACAACAGCAATCAAGTTCCTCAACTTTTGCTAACTGGTTACTGTGCAGAAGAGAGGGCTGAGTCAGCCATTCATGAGCAAGTTAAAAGGGAAGTGCTGGATAATGGTGAGGCAAAGTCAGAGCCATTACCTCAGTTAACTCAGTCACAACTGGTAGATTGCTTTGACATTGAACAATCTGTTGAAGCTTCTTCAATATCTTCACAAACAGTGGGCCCCAGTCATCCTTCATTCCCCGAGCTTTTATCACAGAGCAACCAAGATAGTTTGTCATCTTTGTACAAAAAAGATGAAGAGATAGTATCTAAAGTACCAGATAACGAGAGAGTGATAGATGAAGATACAGCTAAAGAGGTGCTGTTGCCTCAATTTGAAGAGGCACGCCTCTCCAATCATGTTGACATAGTAGGAGCCCTCGATGCTTCTTCGGTACCATTTATAGTAAATGTTCCTAGTCAATCTTCGGTTTCAAATCCCTTACCTCTCAGCAGTCATAATGTCAATCCTTTTGAAATCGGGAATATTTCTACCTCTCCTGGCTTTTCCCTGCTTCCCGATGAACCTCAGAGCAGTCTGGCAGAAATGCCCCCATTGCCTCCTCTTCCTCCAATTCAATGGAGGATGGGGAAACTACATTCTTCCCTGGATTTGGACGGGGATCCAACACAGCATTATATAGGTGCCAATCAATCAAGTCTGGCATCTAGGACTGATCAGAATGCTCAACCTGTGAATCAAAACATGCTGTCAGCTGTAGCTACAGAGAGTTCAGAACTTATTGATATGTATTCTGCTGATAGCGTGGCACAATCAGGTTTGTTAACTTTGCCACCCACAGTTCTTGGTGGAAACAGTAGTGTTAGGTTTATTGATCCAGTTGATAAACACTCCACAAAAACTCACTTTCCATTGGCAGGTCAATATCATGAGGTGCAGCTGCCTAGTTTGCATGCTTTAAGAAAGGGGGAGGCACAGCCTATTAATTGGATCCCAGATGTAACTTCTCTGGATAAACCTTCTATTGATGTTTTGGGTTCAAGTGAAGAAGTCATCCAACAACAGAACCAAGTCGCTCCAGAATTGCTTCCGGAGAAACAAGGCTCTGCTCATTTGGAAGGGAATCTGCCTCTACCAGTTAGTGATGGAATAAAGCCAAAAGCACTTCCTACAGATACAGTGATTACAGATGCTTCTGAGTCGTTATTCCATGAACCATCCCAGCCCCAGCATCAACCTCTCCATCAGTTAGCACCGGAGACTTGCTTAAACAAATCCAATCTTGAAGAGACCCTCACAAGTTTGGAGAAAAATGTGGTGACTCATGGTACTGTTTTCCCATCATATACAGAAAATGCAAAGCCTGATCATAGCGTTCCAACTACAGAGGCAGAAATTATTTGGCCAGCTGTGGAGGAAGGAAACACTAATGAGATTCGTATAGTGAAACTACAAAGACCACGGACTCCATTAATTGATGATCTTGCTGCGCATGACAAAAGCAAAGTAAGTTTTGGTTCATTTTGGTCAAACTTGGAGATTGCAGTGTTGGTAAACTTCACGTCTCTAAAATTTGAAATTTGAATCGTTGTGCAGTTGAGGAAGGTTACAGAGCGGGTTAGGCCTGAAATACAGAAGGTTGATGAAAGAGATTCTCTCTTGCAGTTGAGGAAGGTCACAGAGCGGGCTAGACCTGAAATACAGAAGGTTGATGAAAAAGATTCTCTCTTGCAGTTGAGGAAGGTTACAGAGCGGGCCATGCCTGAAATACCGAAGGTTGATGAAAGAGATTCTCTCTTGGAACAAATAAGGAAAAAGGTAAGATATCAATTTTATTATTGTTTATTTAACTTTGCATTCTAAGTTGTATGTTTTTAATTTTCTTAGTTGTGAAGTATTTCTCTGAGCTGAAAACACCTTCTTTGTTTTCCAGTCATTCAATCTGAAACCAACGGTTGCAACAAGGCCTAGTATTCAGGGTCCTCAGACTAATCTGAGAGTTGCTGCAATTTTGGAGAAAGCAAAAACAATTCGCCAGGTCGGTCTCTCTCTTTCTCTAGATATGTGTGTGTGCACGCGCACACAAACAAGGGCATAAATGCAAATCAAATGAGCATCTGCATATCATTGGTGCTAAGGTTTTCCATGTTATTACAGGCCTTTGCTGGAAGTGATGAAGAGGATGACGAGGATTCTTGGAGTGATTCATGAAAAATCTAGCACCATGATAAGTTGTTGGACACATTCCTAGTTCCATGGATTCAGAAGAATCTCGACCACATTCTCAGTGAGTCAAGCTGATGGTGAAATAGATTGGAAGTCTCTCTTCACAGAATTTTCCATGCTTCTCACCCCTTGTAAAATACTCTTTCCCTCCTCTCTCTCTCTCTCTGTCTGTAGCATGTAGCCAATTGATATTTGATAGTGTTGTCTCCGAGTCATAGTATGGTAAGTATATTCAATCATGAGATTGCGTGCTAGCGCGTTGCTATTCATTTTTCATGTAAAGGTAGCTATATATTGTATTTCTTGTTTACAAGTTTTAGTGTAAAGGGTCTGGTCAATTTTTGTATCTACAATATAGTAGTGGCTTTGATTTGTCCACGATTGAGAGAGTATACGCTGCAAGTGTTGAAATTTATTGTATACGTTAATCAAACAGTTCTGTTGTGTATAAAAATACTGATATTATGCCCAGGTTCCTGGACTTGATGACAGCTCTCTATTACTTTGATAGGAAAGCAGGCATCTTCAATTGCTTTTTTCAACTTGCAACAATATTGGCAGGGAGTAAATCTGGAAAAGCATTTGTCATTTGCATATGAAGATGTTCACAGGAAAATAATTTATCCTGCTGGATATGGAGCTTAAGAAATCAGTATCCGTTTGGTCATTGATAGTTTTCACTTTTTCGGAGTTTTATTCCAATTTTTTTTGGAATTCGGAATTTTTTTTAAAGTTATTTCCATAAATTTCACTTCAAACTGCTCATAAGAATTAAAAAAAACAACTCTAATTTGCATTATGTCCAAACTGTTACAAAATAAAATAGAGTACTAACTTTAATATTCTAAGGATGCTTAGAGAGAGGATTCAAGAAGGGTATATGAGTAATAACCTTTTCACTTATTTATATGTTTTTCACTAAATTAAGGGGTTATTACTTATTATAGGGGAAATTGTACCTAATAGCAAATATTTAATTTCAATTTGTAGCAAATATTTCACTTTCTTGTCATTCGGCTACGATTTATATATTTTTATACATGTACAATTGATATGCCTAACACAAAGAACATATACATTTGTATTTATATACAGGTTCCACACACGCGCACACACATATTTATACAAACACCGTGATTTATACAAATCAGATACTCCATAGCAAACATAATTTGGCTATGGAGCGCAAATAGCAAAACTGTAGCTATAGAGCGCTGATATGATTATTATATTTGCTATTCCTAAAATTTACTCTTATTATAAGTCAAAAATACCCGGGCTCAAAAAATATGTGGGACTCATATTCTTGGACACAAAGGAAAAATATGTGGACATCATATTTTATAGCACTCTCCCTTGATGTTCATGTAAAGAAAAAAAATCTAGTGAAAGAAAAAGTGCAGTAATACACATTGTTTGTTGTCTTATTAAAAATCATATTAAAAAGATTCAGTGGGACAAAACATTGATTAAGGAAAAAGGTGTGTAACACGTATTTACTCCATTTGATGAAAACATCACTTAATATCTCAAAGACGACTTCCAATCTTGTATCTTAGCTTCTCAAAGAATGAAGTTGTTATTGCCTTGATGAGCATAACTGTATAATTATCACTTGAACGACAAACTTGTTGAACATCCGTTTCACCCTTCTTTTGAAGATCATGAGTAGAAAAGAGCTTTGGTAAAACATGTTTTGTTTTATCCCCTTTGATGTATCATCCTCTTAGTTGAGCTATACTTACAACCTTGTCTTCATATAATTTTGTTGGAATCTATTTTCAAATGAAGATCACATGTTTCTTGAATTTGGTTGAGTTATTGATCTCAATCAAATGCATTTTCAATAAATATGATGAAAAAGATGTGAAAAAAGTTGAGGGCAATTTCTTTTTATTCATGCCAATACATGCACAAAAACCCTTACATTATTAAAACCACAATTTATCATTACATAAATTTAAAAAGTATACCAAATAAAATATTAACAATATATAAAGGTCAATACACACATTATTTTTTGTAATAAATCTTACCAAACGACCCCTAATTGTTTAGACCAGCCTACATTTTCTTTAGTGGGGTAAATAGAGATAAGTCAATAATGGAAATATGTAATTCTCAATTCGGTCTATATTATATGTGTAGACATTAAAATTTTGCGGGACTTCACAAGATGCGTTCAATTCGATTGGGACTCAACAAGGTGTGTTCAATTCAAATTAGGCTTCTTGGAGGCTACTCAACCCTAAATCCTAGTGCATGCCTATATAAAGGGTACAAAATTCCTTTAAAAGACATCTCAAATATCCCAAAAATTCTTGGGTATTTTTAAAGGTCAAGGTCTCAAATATTCCACAAACTCATGGAATATTCATAAAGAGATCAAATCCAAATAATCTTAATTCGAGAAATACACCACAAACGGCCCTCGAATTATGAATATCAAGTCCAAATCATCCTAAGTCGAGAAATATGCACAAACGACCCTCGAATTATGGACAAATATCTTATGAGAGAAGAATCAAGGATCAACAGAATTGTACCCGCATTGAATTATCAATAAAATACTCATGTTTCTTCAGGTTTTATTTCTGTGATTTATTTATTTTCCATATGTTTAAAATTTGTTGCAAACAATATGATATTTTTAATTTAATCCAAAATAATGGTGTCTATATAATTAAGAAGATATATTACTTTTTTTTTATTTCATCTTATTTATATAATCAAATTTTTACCTGACTAAAAAATCATACTAAAATGATATTATTTAATTACAGAAAATTTAATGAAAACATTTTTTATTTTGTAGGTATAAGTGATTATTACAAAAGTATGTCAATATAAAATATCATATAATATGAAACGGAAGAAAGAGTGTAACTTTTTTGTTTTAAAAAAAAATATTGACACCTTGTTTGGATGATTGTTATCCGTTGTATTGTTGATTTTAATGCAATGGTTGTTTTGATTATTTGAATGGTTGTTATGTTTCATAATATATCATATTGTATTGTATCATATGTTTTTTTAAGGAAAAAAGATCTTAAATATATCCGAACTTTGACCGAAATTGCTGTAACAATCCCAATCTTTGGGCAGGACCTATTACCCCTGCACTATTTAATAGTGTATTTTAAAGATATATAAGTGCCCAACTGGACAAGTTACTATTTATAATGATGCATTATTTATGATGTCCACGTGGATACCTATATATCTTTATAATACACTATTAAATAGTGCTGGGGGTAACAGGTCCTGCCTAAAGTTTGGGATTGTTACAACAATTTCTACCAAAGTTCGAATATATTTCGAACCCTTTTCCCTTATTTTAATGAATACAATTCGGATAGAATGTATCGTTCTCCATCATTACATAATGTGTACATATTCATAATTTGAATGATAAACCTACAAAAAAGGAATGCACAAGGTAGAACTACTATGAAATTAAAAGGTAGGCTAAAAGATGAAATATAATTATTAAACAATTAATAATGACAAAATGAGAATAAAATATTAATGTAACGATGCGATCACACCAAATTGGTTATTATATAAAATGAAACTTTTCGTCGTCACCTAATTATGAATTTAAATGATATGATACAATATAATTTAAATAACAATCAAAACAAACATTGTATTTAAACTAATAGTGCAATACAATACAATACAACGAGTAACAACCATCCAAACAAGGTATTAAATTATGTTTTATCGTATCGTTAAAATACATCGTTTAGATAACGACGAAAATACCATTTTGTGTAACGACTGATTTGGTGTGATCACATCATTACCTTAATATTTTCTTCTCATTTTTTTTATACTTATTATTCAATAATTTTATTTTATCATTTACTCTACCTTTTCATAGTAGCTCTACCTTGTACCCTACAATTTCTTATAAGTTTGTCATCCAAATTAATACGTGACATTCATTATGTAACGACGAAGAACAATACAATCTATTAAAATATTATATTATTAAAACAAAACAGTACGACATAAGACAACACAATACAATACAATACAATACTCTACTATACAATATGAAACCATACATAAAAACCATCCAAACAAAGACTCAAGGAATCGCTTAAAGAGAAAGGTAGAGAGAAAAACAATAGAATTGCTAGACAGAATTGTGTTGTAGAATACTTTGATTGATTTTTGTTGGATGACTTTACAAATGAACACCCCTATATCAATACTACTTACTTACGGGCTAATATATAAATAATTATTATTATACAGTCCCTATATATTTACAAATAAGTTTTTTTTCCCTAGAATACTCTACATGCCTAGAATTAGGGGTGTAATGGCCGGGTTGGTTTGAATTTTTTAAATATCAAACCAAATTATTTGTGTCGAATTTTATATTTATAAACCAAACCAAACTAATAAAACTTGGGTTTTCAACCTCAGGTTTTTTCGGTAAAGTATTCATACAAACATATAATTAACTTGTGCTCCAAATATTTCTTTAGTCCTATCAAAATACAACTGTTTAAGTTGTTTCTTAAGAAAATAATACAAAATATATGAGATGAGTGATTACACTAAAATATTCAATAAAAAATGATAATGAAATTGCATAAAATAAATATTGCAAATTAATAAGTCATAATGAAAATGATCATAATTTAAAAGTACTAAATCATACAAAAATAAGTCTAATAAGAGCCCATTTGGGTTAACTTTTAAAAAAGTAGCTTTGAAAAAGTCAAACTTAGCTAACGTTTGACCCCAATTTCCCAAGTATTTTTGCCAAATAATATGGGCCAAGTTTTTTCCAAGTTAACACACATGGCCCCAAGTTTTCCCAAAAATATTTGACTTATTTCAAAAAATATGGTTTATACCTTAGTTCTAAAAACTATTAAAAATAGGGAAAATTGTATATAATAGCAAACTATTAATTCAAATAAAATGCTATAAATATAGTTTGATTTAATTGTACTCCATAGCAAACTGTTGCTATTTCACCTCTCTCCTGGTGAATCTCGCTCGCCACTCTCGTTCTCTCCCTTGCCTCTCTCATTTTTTATACAAACACAAGTGTATAAAGTGCGTTTGTGTTTGTATAAAGTGAGAGAAAATTGTATATATACATATATTTTTGTTCCCCTCTCTCCCCTCTCCCAGATCTCGCCGCCACTCTCCCAGATCTCGCTCTCTCACTCGCCTCTCTCACTTTATACAAAAAACGCAAATTGTATAAAATGCGTTTGTGTTTGTATAAAGTGAGAGAAAATTGTATATATACATTGTTTTACTTAAAAATATATGTAAAAGGAAAATGACTGAGTTTTTGAAAAATCGATCAAACTTATGATTTAAGCGAAATCGAATTTCCAAAAGAACAGAGTCGCCACTTAATTTTTAGTAAAAAATCAAGAAAATTTTTAAGGTTTTCAAAAGACTTAAACAGATAAAATCAATTGAAAAAGGGTTCGAGTTTAAATGTACATTCCGAGAAGGTGTTAGGCCCTCGGAATGCCCGCTAACTCGCGGTTGACCGGCGATTTGACTAAAATGACTTTGACTAATTTTGAGAAATTTAACACAAGAATATTTAAATAAATTACAATAATTAATTAATTTTGAGAAAATAATTAGATAAACGACACATTTTCTTTTTAGAGAAAAGAATTCAAAATGACACATTTGGCTTGTGATACAAGTGATTAGAATTTTAATAAAACTAGATTAATTAAAATTTATTTAATTTTTTAAAAAAATAATAATAATAATAATAATAATTTGAACCAATTAAAGCATGAGACCACTTTAAATTAATTGATAAAAAGAGAACACACACAATATTTTTATTTTTACTTTTTTAAATTTATTTTGGTTCATTTGAGAAAAGTGTTTAACTTAAAACCATTTAACTAAGCAAAATGATTAAAGGAAGAGACATTCAAAATATATCTTTTTAAGAACAAAAGATTTAATTAAAATAAAATATGGCCAATATATTTGTTTAGTAAGATAAAATGAATACAAAAACAAATAAAAGAATGTATCAGAGGTAAGCCAATGTAAAGAAAATAACTTATCGTTTGGGGAATTTAATTATGTTAGTTAACAATTTAAAAGTTAGAGTCAACACACAATAAAC
Source organism: Solanum raphanifolium (assembly GCA_036250405.1). Taxonomy (NCBI): domain Eukaryota; kingdom Viridiplantae; phylum Streptophyta; class Magnoliopsida; order Solanales; family Solanaceae; genus Solanum; species Solanum raphanifolium. The sequence goes on from JAJOOE010005029.1 coordinate 19,820, forward strand.
AATAAATAATCATAATTAAATAATTAAAGGGTAGGGAGAAATTAAATTTGGGCCTCCTTTTGGGCCAAATTCGCTGAAATTTTGGGGTTTAATCCTAAACCCGTTTTTGTATATATCCGTTGTATATCCGTGTATATCGGATGTATACGGTCCATTTTTCTGAGATTCTAGGACCTGTATTTCAGCTTCTGACCCATCCTTTATTTTTCGACCAATGGCTGCTGCGTTTTAACCTGTATATCAGTATATCCCGCTGTATATCTGTGTATACAGGCTGCATCTCAGCCTATTTTCAACCTTTCGGAATCTGAATTTAATTTTCCGTCCTATATTTATCATTTTCTGCCCTGTTCATTGACTGTTTTGGACTCGGTAGAAAATATGTAATTGGGCCTGCAAGGCCCAATCCATGAAATGCAAAGGGAGGAGCCTTTGAAGGCTCAAAATTGGGCGATTCACACAACAAACAAAAAAGAAATAAAATTAGCACTTGAGATGAGGAAAACGATTAAAACATGACTTAATCAAAATTAAAAATTATTCATGCACCTCATAACAAAAATGCAACGGGAACCCAACTACTAGACCAAAATAACAAACCCACTTTGGGAAAGACATAATGAACTAAATTAACAGGTGACAAGAATCAACCAAAAACAAGCTTAGAAAATTAACAACACGTACATATACTTGTGAACATTAGAATATAAAGGGTTAGAAAAGGAAGTTTTGAAATACTATGCTAAACTAAAAAAAAACACATGCCCAATAAGTGAAGGATAAATGCAATATTTTGCAATTTCCAGGCAATATCAAAATAAAATCAACCTTCATACAGTTCGAACTTTAAATATTTTGACACGAGGAAATTAGCTTCTAAATATTAAAGAGAACACCAAGTCATAAATGAAACACCTCGCTTTAAGGAAATTTTCGACAGTTTTAGTGAATAAAGACAACAAAGGCAGTGATATCAAGTGGATGGCTAAGATAATCAGTGAGCCAAAGTAGGAATAAATATTTTTTAGATTTCAGCAAAAGACAGGGGGGTTATTTTTTTTTTATTTAGAAAAAAAAAGGTAAGAATGACCTTAGCTAGATTGGCGCATTACGATAGCAGGAGATATGAGCAAAATATCGTGAATAGAAACCAAAGCGATGTAGACACCACTTAAAATATTTAAGGAAACAGGGGTGAATCATACAAAGGTTAGGCTAAACTTGCTAGGAATCTACAACAATAAGTGGAGACAACAAAAGATGAACAAGAACACAATGAAGTAGTAAAGAAAATAATAATGGAACGGCGTAACCAACACATTTCAAACATACACCACGTGAACATCCAAACTATTTCGACAAAAGAGAGACGAGGGCTCAACCGATTTTAGGGAAACAAAAGCGAATCAGTGACTCCAAATATCAACGTATGAAGGGCATAAGAGTCGAGACAAGACGACCATGCGATTCAAACCAAGACAAAAGTTAAAACTTAAAATGACCATAACCTGATTTGAACCTCTAATCAAAACAAAGCATGAATCACACATTAATCAACTGGAAATCCTATTAGTAAGGGTAATGAGCCATGAATAATCATATTCCAACCAAGCCAGAACGGAGCCACGGAAAACCCAACAGAGACAGATTCATCACAATATTGCTCGGAGTCGGAATGAGAAATAAACAAAGGAGTACGTATTACCTTTTTCCGGGCAGCTGAACCAAGACAGAACGAGCAGGAGAGCGTCCTATTCCACCACAAGCAACCTCTTGTGCATTTAAATCAACTATATCTTGCTAGGCTATTTCTTTCTACCCGTCTCTCAGCAAAGAGCGACCAAATTTTCTCAACCAAGGAACCGCTCAAATTTTTAAGTAAAATTGTTTGCTCATTCAAAACCAACGCCTTTTTTTGACTGCTCAATTTCCCAAAAAAAAAATCTCCCCTCCAATGAGGAAGAAAATGAGCATATATAGGAGGAATTTAGGGTTGTTTTGGGGGGGAAAAGATGAGGGCAATTTCGGGTAAGAACAAGACCCAATTCAAAATTCAAACCTCAAAAACCTTTCACCAATTCGGACAAACACCATTTTCTCTAAAATTTTGCCTCATTCCGAAAGAGGAAATGGGGGATGAACGTCTTGGATCGATTCCAACGTCCTTGGCAAGCTACGTGGCGTGATCCCGCAACTACAAAGACAGTTCTTGGCTGGAAATGGCACTGGAACAGTACTGCTGGAGTAGTACTGATTTGCTGCTGCTTGATCCAGTTGCTGGGAGCTGTATGCTTCTGGGTTTCGCGTCTGGTCACGTGAGGAAGAAGAAAACGAGGTGGGGTTGGGTCAGGTCTTTGGACTGCTGGTCAGTTGGAAATAAAATGAGCTAAAGAGGTTTTGGGCTGAATTTGGTTTGTATTGTTTGGATCTGTTTGGATCGCTGCATCTGTATTGTTATTGATTTGTTTGGGCCAATTTTGTATTGAAGTAATAGTGGGCTGATGTGAGTTGTAAAGAAATAGGGGTGGGGTTGGTTGAAAGAGAGTTAAAAACTTAGCTAATTTGAGTTAGTTAAGCTAGATTCGGCTAGTAATTAAATAGGACGAATTGATATTAATTAATTAACGAGCTTCTTAATCTTAACGAAATAAAATGATTAACTTAATTATAAATTAATTAATTTAAATATAAACGACTAAATAACCAAATGTTTAAACAAAGCTAAAATCCTTTTGAGACAATTTTCGAGCATTCATAAAATATACTAATTAGACACATAATTATATAATAATTAACTTAATTATAAACTAACTAATTAACTCAAAATTGTAAACTATTAAATAACTAAACAAACTAACCAAATATTTAACTAAACAAAATACTTTGAGACGATTTTTGAATATTTATAAAGTTCAAAAGTATACACATATTATTTAAAAATTGACAAACCATTTAAAACTAACTTGAAAAATATTTTGAATTTTATAAAGTCAATTATTTTAAATCGTTTGAAAATTAAGAAACTCGGAAATTAATTATTATTGGGGAGGGTCAAAATTGGATGTCAACATACATATATTTTCGTTCCCCTCTCTCCCCTCTCCGAGATCTCGCTCGCTACTCTCCTAGATCTCGCTCTCTCACTCGCCTCACTCACTTTATACAAAAACGCAAATGTATAAAATGCGTAAAAATTGTATATATACATATATTTTCGTTCCCCTCTCCCAGATCTCGCTTGCCACTCTCCCAGATCTCGCTCGCTTACTCGCCTCTCTCACTCGCCTCTCTCACTTTAATTGATCTTTTTGTATATGTATACCAAAGCAAATTATACAACTGCTTTCAATTGTATATGTATAGCGAATTATACATATATATGTTTGCTATGGAGCGCAATTATGCAAACTTTACTATAGCATACACATATGATTTTTTTGTTTGCTATATGTGAAAGTTGCTCTTTAAAAATACCCATAAGTTTGTATTATCTATTTATGATGAATATGTTCCGTTAAAAATAACCTTATAATATAATTGATAACAATCAACAACGACAAAATAACAATATAGGCAAGAGCAATACATTAATGCATATTCAAACTTGTCATTGATTCAGTTATAATTATAACAACCTCCGGAGGAGGTAGTATCAAACTATTTCGTTATATAATCTTCCCACATTCTACGAACAACCTCTTCCCGACAAGCTTTCATTTCTAGATCAGATGACTGAGAAGATGAAATAATATTGTTACTCTGAGTCGATTGTTCATCATCTTCATTAGTAACCATATCCTCACGTTCATGTTCATTGAATATTTCATCTCTGCTTTGATTTTCACGAAAAAAAATATGTAATATGGCACAAGCAACTACTATTTTCACCTGCATGTCTAATTCATAGTTGTTCATGCCTTGTCGTAGTATTCTGAATTTACTTTTCCACGCACCAAATGTTCTTTCAATTACATTACGCAAAGAGACATGCCTATATTAGTAGGAGGTAATAAAATAATAAATGATGGATATTTTTTATATAAAATATAAAAGTTTGGGGTAATTTTTAAATTTCTTAAAGTTCCCAAAAACTAGTTTTTTCTAGTATTTGGGAACTTGGGATTCTTGGCAAAAAAATTTGATTAGTTATGTGGCCAAACGTCAACAGCCAAATTTTTCCCAAATTAAACTTGGGGCCGATCGGGTCCTTAGGTAACTTTTTAAGTTAAAAAATGGAAAGTAGGGGAGTACCTATTTTTAATTTTTAACTTTTTTAAAGTTATTTTAAATCATTTTAACTTTGCCAAACACTGACTAAAGCTAAAAATGACTTAAAAGTAGGTTTGAGTAACTTTTATGTCAATACAAAGAGACTCTAAGTATCAATTACATGATTAAATATTAATGAAAAATTAAAATTAAGTTATGTATTTTAAATGTATAAATCAAAGAATAAATTAATATTCAACATATTATTGTCATTCTTAGTGTTGAATTAATTTTTTTTTGTTAGCATTAGTATTGATTTGATTTAGATTTGAGCTTTATTAGAGTTACCTATATCTATGGACTATAACCTTTATTGGATCGTTCAAAATTCTAAGTCTCAAAAACTTGAAATAATATGTTGAAAGATAAATATTATGAAAAAGTATAAGAAATATTTAGAAATTATATCAAAGTAAATACTTTTATATATAAAACAATTTTTTTAAATTATATATATAATGTCGGGTTGATTTGTCACAGGTTGACTTTTTTTTTTGTCAAAACTAAAGCCACAAATATAGTTGAGTTTTTTTTCCAATACTAAGCTAAGTGATCTAACCAAATCATTAGTCGAGATATTTTCTCGATTTGACTTGATTTGCAATTTGATTCGATTTTTGATTTGATTTTGTACACCTCTACTTGAAATATTCTAAAGCCTTTTAAGAATTCTTCCAAGATATTTTAGAATATTTTCAACAAACTCTCCGTGACCGTAAAATCTTTCCACAAATGCTTATCATGTAAGTTTTCATATGGACAATTTATGCCACGTGACACTTAAGTGGCATGATGACGTGGTGGATCAACATATTAATTACGTGCAATTTTTATAAATAATTCAGTTCTTTTTCAGGGATTCTGATTTTATTTATGTGCTTTATTTTGGTCAAACTGAAATTGTTGAAGAGTTTGCTTATTAAGGTATTCTCCTTGAATTTCCACGAAAACGTGATTTGATTATTTTGACATATATGCAAAAGAATATGGACAACCAATACCCATGAATTTAATCCAATTGCTGTAATCAGCGGGAATTGTGTTTTTAGGTGAATGTAAAACAATAGTAATTGATACCTTTAGAATTTGAAATACATAATATATAAATGTATCTTTTAATTTGGCCTTAATTAGTATTTATATCGTTTAATTTTAGATGTGTACAAATAAATATTTTAGCTATCCAAAAGTTGAATAAGTAGACACATGCGTCCTCTGTAGTGTCCTAATTGGCAGTTATGCATCATACATAACATCCACATAGGACGTGTTGTTTACTTGTTTATCTTTTAGATAGTTTAAGTTATCTATTTATGCACACCCAAGATTAGAGAGTATTATGCATATTTGAAAACGGTTGAGAAGTTTTTGAAAGGCATAATAAATAAATATGTCATTTAACTTGACTCAAACTTACATCTATGTCTCACAATTTTGGATGTGCACAAGTAGATACTTTAACTTTAATAAAGTTGAACAAATAAACACACACGTCCTATGTGACATCCTATTTAACAATTTGCGTCTTACGTGTATTATGTCATATAGGACCATATGTGTCTACTTGTTCAACTTTATACAATTTTAAGTGTTAACTTGTGCACACCCAAAATTGAAGGACATAAATATAAAATAAGACCAAATTAAAAAAAATATATATATATTTATGTATTATATCTTTTTGAAAAGAGAATACTCTAATTTGCAACTTTGTGTTCATCGATACATCTAGATTTAGTTTAATGAAGCATGGGAATCGTATTGGATACATCGACTTTTAGTCTTTATGTATTCAGTTTTCATCCTTCCCTCACTTTATTGTTTATGTTATTTTCTTTGATATTTGGATTTTCTAGGAAAGTGAAGTTAAAAAATTGCATCGAAGCAAAGTTTTTGATATCTTTTGGTGACAAGAGGGATTTGTTCAAATGGTAAGGATTTCTCATTTTCTATTTTAAGATTGAGTTCGAGTCACCAAGAAGGTAAAAAGATGAGAGCTCTTACGGAAGGATTTAAAAAATAAAAATAAGACATGCACATGTTTGATATCTTCTCATCCCGATATTAGGTATAATATATAAATATGTTCTTTAATTTTATTTTACCTGACATTTATTTGCTTCAATTTTGGGTGAGCACAAATAGACAACTAAATTTGTATAAAGTTGAACAAGTTGACACATACGTCCTACTTGACGTCATACATGTCAAATTGACAATTCGTGTTTCACGCGATATCCTAGATAATGTCCAACATGTATTATGTCACGTAAGATATTTAATTTTATTTTAAATATCTATTGATACACACAAAGTTAAAAGGACATAAATAACAACTACGGCCAAATTAGATCACATTTAATTTGATGTATTATTCCTATTGCTAATTTGCAAATAGTGACATACATCTCAATGGCAAAGAAATTTGCATGATTATTGACCATAATTTCTATGTGAAAATTTGAATTATTTTTTCTTCAAGAGGCAGGTAGAAAGCTCACCATCTTGTCAGGCAATTAAATCAACTTAATCCCCAAGTAATTAGGAGTACGACCTTTTGGCTTTCATTTTCAAACATATCTAAAATTACGACGATGACATTTTTATGGAACATAATTGAGTATACACTACAATGCTACTTGTTGATTCCCTATATTTTTGACGTGTATATATATTTTTTTAATATTGTGACACTTCTTAATAAAATTCCCGACTCCATCACTAAATGAAACCGAGACAATGAGGTTGGAAAACTACTTATGAAATTTATTTTCTTTAACTTTCATTAGAACTTTTTTTTACATGTAAAAATGACCGGACTGCAGAATATTACGGGTGGAACAAATTAACACCTTGAATATTATAAGCAAAATATTGAATTGGAAAAATTGGCTCACAAATACTAATAATTTAGACGTTTTAATTTTAAATAAGTAGATTTATTTTCGGATCTTAATTTGATTTTGGAAGTTGTTTAGGTCGATTTCACTCTTGATATAAGGTTCAAATGTTAACTCATATACATAACATGCCTATTGCAGGTGTGCAATTCGATCCCTGTTCTAAGCATGCAACCCAATTACATGTCTTTTGGGGGTGCATTTGTTACTTTTCCATAGTTCATCACGACTACTATTATGAATTAAAATTGATTTATGTTGAAGAAAGTCGCAGGCTTACATAAAGAAATCTGTGTTCATATCATCTATTCATTGTACTAATACATGTATAATATACAACAAAGAATAAACCTAGAATTCTATTTTAGGTAGAATACATATAAAAGGCAGCAAATAAATATTGCTAAAATAAAACTTCCTAGAAGTGCAGTCTCTTGTCATCAATAGTTCCCCTCAAGTTGGTGCATAGATATCTATCATGCCCAACTTGTCAATCGCTTCATGAAATATTTTTTCTGGTACTTGTCACACCCCTTATTTTTCCTCAAAACGAATTAAATATTTTGAAAGAAAGAGTTTTTCCAATTAAAGTGACATTTTGAGAAGTGATTGTTTTATTATTCAGAGTCGTCACTTGAAATTGAGTTTTGGTGTTTCAAGTCACCTTATTAAATCCCTAATCAAAAGAAAATTTGACTCCATTTTTATTGATCTGCGAACTGAAAATTCGGGTAAGAAATTCTGTTGACCGAGGGGAAGGTGTTAGGCACCCCTCGAGTCCCGTGGTTCTAGCACGGCCGCTTTAGTGATTTTAATACGGCTTGACTTAAATTTTGGATATTATTTTTGCATATATTATTATTATTATTATTATTATTATTATGTCTTAATAAAAATACATATTACGACCCTTCTTTGATTTATTATAATCATATTTAAAATTGACTGATTTTATTAATGTATGTCTATTAATAAAAATATGAATATGTACATAAATTTATTCAAACAAAATAGAGTAAAGTTAAAAGAAAGACATTTAAAATTTTAATTTTGAAATGTCCCTAATTTCTTTTTTTCCGCATGTATTTGTATTGTTTTTTTATTATTATGGATAAAATATATAAAGGTATCTAATCATTAGGAATCATGATTTATGTAGGAATGAGATTTTTAAAGTTTGGGTAACTTTATGATTGTTTTTTTTTTCTTGTTAGATTTAAAATAAGAGATCAAATTTTATGAAATTTATGATTAGTTTTAGCAAGAAATTCTAAAGAGATTAGGACTATCTTTTAGGAAGATTTTTCCTTTTTATTTTTTTATTTTATTTTCTTTTCTTCTTTTTTTTTCCTTTTTTTTTACACGTCTTTTTCCTTACTTTTTTTTCACGTTTTGTTTTATTAATTTTATATTTTTCTTTTCGTTCTGTTTCTCTTCGTATTTTTTTTTAATTTTTTTTCTGTTTACGTTTTTGTTCTGTTTCTTTCTACCGTTCTTTTTATTTATTTATTTTTATTCTTTTTTATTTACATTCTGTTTCTGTTCTTCTTACCTTTTTATTTTAATTTTTTGGTTGTGTTTTAGTTTTCCTTTTGTTTCAATATTTTTTTTCTACTCAGGTTGTTCTTTTTCTTTTTTTATTCTTCTTATGCTTTGTCGTTTTTTTTTAAAAATCAATCTTCCTCATTTTTTATTTTTGACCATAAATTTCTAAATAATAGTCATACATCTTAATCATATATCTTAACAATCCGAATTAAAACAATAATCATCTTAACGCTTATTCTAAAGGCAAACAATTTTTTATCAAAATAATATATTAAAAATAAAACTAAAACACATTCCACATGGATTTTCTAAATCACTAATCAATTAAACTTTAGTTTATATCCTAATCTAACAAGTCTACAAATAATTTCAACAAAAAATTTCTTAAGTGAAAATTAAGCTCCAAGAAACATTAACTATTCAAAACTAAATATCACGAAACCAATTTAAATATAAATTCCATCTAAAGAGTATAAGACAATAATAATAAAAAAATGTATGATACATCTTTTATTTTTATTTCTATATTTATTATTATTTTTTAGCAAGAAACGTCTTCGATTCCGTTTTCCTAAGCATTCGTAAATTCTCACAAAATAATCACACCATCCATCACAGATTGATATTACCTAACAATAACATGCAATTCGAAGAAATTCATATTATTGGAATCGAGTTTTCGTACAAGTACTCTATTTAAATCATGCGAGAATTTAGAGTTACCTCGCTGCGAAAATTGATACCACAAAAATAACTGCTACGATCTACTGATTTCCAAAGTTAATAGCTAATATTAACTTTAAAGAGCCACGAATCTGAAACCTTGAGTGAAACCTCGAACGCTGACTTAATTCTCAAAATAAAAATTCACTTTTGTTATCTTTTTCTCTCTGTGTGTGTGTTTTTTTTCCTCTTGTTTCTTCTATGTATCTGTGTATTTTTTTTTCTAAGCGTGTGTTTTTATAATAGTTTTGGATGTGAGTTTGGTGCTAATTAAAAGGAACGTGAGCGAGTGGAGAATTTAGTTTAAAATTTAGTTGAGAATTTTAGGGTTGAGATAAAGGAATAAAATAAAAATAATAATATAATATTAACAAAACAACAAATAAAAAATAAAACATAAAACAAATAAAAAGAAAAAGTAGGAAAACGTGTTATTGTTAAGAAAAGATCGTGCAAGAGAAAAAAAAAGAATAAAAAATAAAAAAAGAATAAAAATAAAATAAACTAGATGGGAGGAGGATTTTTAGGAAATAAGTTACGGAAGTTGGGGATAATTATGATAAAGGGTAATGTAATTTAAAATTTTAGGACTCTTCTTTTTTTTATCTTTTTTTTTTCTACTTTTTCATGATATATACGATTTATTTATTTTTAGACTAGTTAAAGGTTGAAGGATTAAAACAAATACATTAAATTCACAAGTTTTCTTTATTAAATTTTAAACATAAAGTGATCTTACAATTTGTTGTAATTTTCCAAAAAAAAAAATTAATTTAAATATAACCCTACTGAAATAATAATATTTAAGTATTAAAATTGGTATAAAATCTTTATGTTTTTGTAAAAAATTAGGTGTTCAAAGTATGCCCTCTTTGCTTGGAAACATGAAGAGTTTTCATGCAAAGACGTGAACAATGTGACTAATTTTTGACCGAAATATTTATCCAAAAAAGTGAAAATAAGTATAAGAGAAGAGATTTGACTGCACCCTAACTTTGGACAAACTATCTATCCTGAGTTAATGATAAGGAGCCAGGTGTAGTTCATATATAGGAAGGGACGGGAGAATAAGTTAGGTAGTCGAGTGAGGTTCTGTCGAGGTTCCGGTTCGTAACTCCAGCAATTACATTAAAATGCAAAATACAATAAGAGAGAAAGGAAAGATACAAGATCCTATCTGCTCCACTAGTTCTGAGTCTTCGTTTTGAATTTTCGATTATCGCTTCACCCTCTTTGGATAGGTACATCGATTCCGAACTTTTTTGATCTTGATATTTGAATTTAAGATCTGAAACTTATGATTTGACTTGAGTCGTTGACGCTCTTCCGCATGATATTCTGAGCCGTTACATGGGTTGAAAGCGACTCTAAATGTCATTGACATCTAACATTCTTCGTTTCTCTAATCAACATGAGGATTTTATTCTTGAACTTCAAATTTGTGTACTACGTAGAAACCTGCACGCCATAAAATAAAACAAACAAACGAAATAAAATTTTCTGCCCCAGTATGACTAGGAAAATTTTGTGAGTTATTGATGAAAGTTATAAAAGTCTATACTAGCTAGGCATAATAATAATATATTTTTATAAAATAAAATAAAGGGAGATTTGTGCTCAAAATGCAACCAGGGTTATTGTGCTCTGTGAAGACATGAAAATAAAATAGAGGTTATTATGCCCCACTACAACCAAGGGTTATTGTGCTCTATGAAGATATGGAAAATAAAATAGATGTTATTGTGCCCTAAATGCAACTAGGAGTTATTATGCTCTGTGAAGACATGAAAAATAATACAGGGGTTATTGTGCCTTATATGAAACCAGAGGTTATTGTACCCTGTGAAGATATGAAAAAATAAAATAGGGGTTATTGTGCCCTGTATGCAACCAGGGTTGTTGTGCCCTGTGAAAACATGAAAAAAAAATAGGAATTATTGTGCCCGATATACAACCAGGGGTTATTGTGCCCTGTGAAGACATGAAAAATAAAATAAGGTTTATTGTGCCCTCTGAAGACATGAAAAATAAAATAGGGGTTTTTGTGCCCTATATGCAACCAGGGATTATCGTGCCCTATGAAGACATGAAAAATAAAATAAGGGTTATTGTGTCCTATATGCAACCAGGGGTTATTGTGCCCTGTGAAGACATGAAAAATAAAATAGGGGTTATTGTGCCTTATATGCAACCAGGGGTTATCATGCCCTGTGAAGACATGAAAAATAAAATAGGGGTTATTGTGCCCTATATGCAACCAGGGGTTATTGTGCCTGTGAAGACATGAAAATAACATAAAATAGAGGTTATTGTGCTCTATATGCAACCAGGGGTTATTGTACCCTGTGAAGAAATGAAAAATAGGGGTTATTGTGCCCTATATGCAACCAGGGGTTATTGTGTCATGTGAAGACATGAAAAATAAAATAGATATTACATTTTTTTTTATTTTTTACTTATATTATTATTATTACTATTATTATTATTTAATATCATTTATTTTATTTATTTTTATTTTTGTACATTTTCCAATCATAAAAAAACAAACAAAAAAATAAAATGCCCTAGATTTTATTAAGGAAAATAATCCGTTTTATTGTTATTATTTTTGTTGTGCATATTGTAGGAGAAATGGGATTCAAGAACTTACTGTCATAGTGTTTGTCTCTCGTGAATTACTTGCACGATTTTGCTTTATACCTATTTTGAAACAAAGAATGTTTTGTTAGCTTTTTTAAATGGTGATTGGTTTGTGACTTCAAATATCTTGTGGAGTTTGATTTTGAATCCGTCTCGCTTGGAAGATTCATCTATTGATGATTGCGCGAATAGCTTGAAGATACTTTAGAGACAATCCTTATCTTCCTGATGTGCCGCGAAATTGTGGCACATTTGATGCTTAATAACTATGAACTAATACTGGAATTAAGTGATATTTTGGAATTATTTTATGAGTTTGTTAATTGTGTAGGCAGAGTCTGGGTTTTACAGAAAAAGAAGTAGAACTGATGTCGACCCAAGTGAAGTTCACGGCCAATGTAACGAACCGTTAACTTCATAACGGTCCGTGGTTGAGCTCGTGAAAGTGGGGCAGAACTGGGCCCTAAAAAAATGAAGAGCAAAAACAACTAAGTGAAGATCACGGAGGGGTATACGGGTCGTTGTTCTTACCACGGACCGTGGTACCTACCGTGAAGTTGAACCAGTATACAAGCAGGAAAGAGTTGAAAGAAGGATTGAAGCCCAAGTGAAGACCACAGGTGACTTCACGGGCCGTGGTCCTCACTACGGACCGTGGTAGCTCTCGTGGTACATTTTCCAGTGACCAAGTTTGAAGACCCACTCTAGGGAAACTCCAAGGCAAGACCACAGAGGTCTTCATGGACCGTGAAGACCTTGACTGGTCGTGGTAGCGGCCGTGAAAAGGCCCGACAATTCAGTCCTAACTTGATTAGGACTCATTTTAAACATTATATTTTTGAATTACTTTAGGTTGTTTTTGAGAGGATTATCGATCATCTGACATTTCAGAAAGAGGAATGGCGGATTACTTTTAGTTTTGGGATTTTGGGATTCAGATTATTGTGATCAGTTGGAAGTTGTTCATTTCGATCTTGAGATTATCAAGTGGTTGTTGATTTATCAGTTATTTTTGTAACTACCTCATAACATGTTTTCATTATCCAGTATTGATTCTTTGAGTAAAAACATGAGTGGCTAAACGTCACTACTGGGTGTGTGTGATCTATGATGACATTCTAATTGCGATTTCGTAAAATGAGTAAAAGGCAATCTTTGTTTACAACCTGTAGTTTACAGCTTTCATTATCATTTTCGTCTATTGAGTGCACGCTTTAGACATGCCTGTATCTGGTGTTTGTTTGAGAGAAAAACATTAGTTTGGAAAAAGCTAAACTAAGTTTACGAATTAGAGTTAAAGTTGGATTTCGAGAGAAGGGATCTTTAACACCATATCAAATTGAGCGAAGTCCAATATCGATAACACTTTACGTTCGAGAGAATTAGAGTGAATATTATCTTATTAGGCTGAGAAGCGTTAGATGTATTAAATTCACAAAGGTTCTGTAAACATTGACTTACCTGACACTCAATTTACGGGAGATTATTATAATCGATGTCATAGTGAACACAAAACCTGGTTTCCTTAAATTAATTGAATCAACTTACAACGAGATCTTTTGTGAACTGTGTAACTAAGTTTTGATAGAATACTTTTCAATCAGACCCAAATTTATTTTCCTTGTTAATTGTTTAGGAAATAGTAACGACAATTGAGTAAACGCGACAGTGAAACTTTATCTGTAAAGAAATTCTCTGTGGGATCTACCTCAACTTTGGTTGAGTTCTGTAAATTGACAACGATCGTTTACACTCCTTATTAGGGGTGTAAGTTTGGACGTATCACTTCCCTTGAAACACTCCTCATGAACATTTTGACCCATTACCATTTTGTGCATGCTGTGTGGCTTATCCTTCCCAAAGCAACTTTCTTACTTTACCGATTTTCTCACGGTATCAATTTTTGATATTTTTTTGGTCTCGATTGGTTCACAGCCCTAGTCAATGTTGTGCATGCCCCCAACATTCAACTGGAAGTCAATTTTGCGGCTTTAATTTTATTTTCCCACTTGACGCGAGTTTATGCTAATGGGACTCAAAGAATATCGAACACAAGTACAAATGACACAAATAAAAGGATTATGAAAGAAAAGTTATATCTTTAGAAGGAGGAAATGAATAAGCAAATGTTTAAAAGGAATGAAAAGAATCATATCTGAAAGTATGTGATGACTTTAATGAATCATGACATGCATTTGGACTGAACGCTTGATCCTTCTATGTTGTCTAAATCTCACGAAACAATGTTGTACCTTTCGGTCTATAGCCTGGCTTCTATCTTGATTGTGCTCATGCTAAGACGGAATCTCATCATTTGATCAGTGGTGCCCTTCGTGGTTTTTCACCAATAAGACACTCTTCCGACCTCTCTCAACACACTATCATTTTATAGTGCCCGTGAGGATTTTCACTCATAAGACTCTGTTATTTTTCTTTATTTTCTTTGTTATATGAAATATCTATAACAATGTCATGTCTCAGCCTTTGGAGAATTGAAGAACATTATTATTGTTTTAGTGAGTGATTAGACTGAACTCCAATGAAGGGCTGCCTACGTATCCTCTTAGGAATCAGACCGAACGTAGTTCAATAAAAATAAATTTTTTTTCTTGATTTTTTTTACAAAAGACATCTTTTGAGAAACGAATCAGTTCATGGTTGATGATGTTTTGACTTTAGTTGGTACTAACAATTAATATGATGCATATGAATTACCTTCAACTACTTTCAAACAATTTTGAGGTCAACTTTGAATAATCCCTATAATTTCAAATGGTATCTCAAACATACTTAAGTATTTATAAGATGAGTTCATCTTGCCTAAATTAAAGGATATAATTATTCATATCCTCATGTTTCAAGTGCCCTCGCAACAAATGAAATCCTACTTCACACACAATAAGAATAATTTTGATCGTAGGACATTTTGGAAAGTCACTCACACTGAGAACGATATTCAATGCATGAGATTGAGATATCATAGGGTTGGCCCTTATGTAAGTATCCACTAATGTGAGAACACCAAAAATGAGATCAAATAGGACTTGTTATCGGCTTGTAATGTCGGCTTAGAGAAAGATAGGATATTCATTTGGGATAAAGTGACTATTTCCTCCTTAAACTTTGTACAGTGCTTTCAATGTTTTCATTTTCGCATTTGACATTTGTTTTCGTGAAAGCTTCTCCTCATTTATTTTCCTTTTTTTTTCTCATCTTCTCTCTTTTTCATTGAAGGTTTTTTTTTTTTCATTTTTCCGTTCTATCTTTTCTTTGTCATATTTTTGACTTTCACATATTTGGCCTTTGCACTTTGTTACCCAACTTAGATCAAGGGATAGTGCATTTGTGCACTCAAAATGATATATGATAAGATGTGTCTATTCAAATAAAAAAGTTCCAGGCTCGAAATAGGAGTTCTATGGATAACATGTCATTCGGTAGGCTTGAAAGGCACAATCGGATCAAAGAAAACCTATAATCCTTTCCCAAGTTAAATATTGCTCAAAATTTCATCTCAACCAACATTCGGGCAGTTCTAGATCAACAACGCCATGCATTGAATTTTGATATCTAAAGCTCACCACACAATGCACATGAAACAATGAGGTTGAATTTAATTTAGCATTAACTTTAAGCAGGATAATTTCTCGAGTATTACAGAAATATATCAAGAGGTAGCAAAAGAATCTATGGGTCCCAACAAAGTTGGTCTGTCTTGCTAATTAGTTTAACAATTTCTTTTTTTTTTCTATACACACTCGTAAGTATGTTGGTATCAACCAAGTCAATAATTATTATTTTTTAAAGAAACAATCCTTTTAAAGAAACAATTTTTTTATCTCCTTTATTTAGATTTTAAAATAGGAAGAGAAATATTCTTATTCTAAATTTGAATAATAATAAAAAACAAAACACTTTATTTGCCCCAGTTTTTGTGATGAACACTTTCTAGATTTTTTCTTGGTTAGTCGAACCTCAAAATAAGATTGCCTATGTATCTTGTTAAAACAAGAATCAAGTCAAACGTAGTTCTGGAGATTTTGATGTATGAAGTACAAAACTTTTGTTTTGTTTATGTTTTGAGAAGGGCAAAAATTCTATTTTTAGAAAGGATAAACAATTGATTTATTTATTTTAATTTTTTAATTCTTAAAAAGGATTAAGAACTTTTTTTTTTTAGAAAAGAAATGAATAAGGATCACCGAACCAGAGGAGGATTGCCTACGTATCTCATCGATGTGAAAAATCAAGTGTGCGTAGTTCGATCAGATTGGACAGTTAAACAATTTTTTTAAATGGTTAGAAATTTGTTGACAAATGCAACTATATTCTTTGTTTAAAGTGGATATAAAAACTTTTGAAATTTCTTTTTGTGAACTATACGTAATAAAAGAAATCTTTATCTTTTGTTGTGATTTTTGTTTAGAAGTGGAAGATCTTTTCTTTTTATAAGAAAAAAAAACTTCTTAAACTGGAAAATCTTTTATAAATTTTTTTTTCTACGTCTTCTTTTTTATAGAAAAAAAATCTTAATTTTTTTTTCTTTCGTTTCATTGGTCGCCATAGATTTGATTTGTATACAAAGGACTTCTAGATAAATACATTTTCAAATAACATATAAAATAATTTAGGTGGTCAAATAAAATTATGATATCTATCCTGGATAGATCCAGTCATATGTCAAATGCAAATGATTTAAATAAGTGAAATCTGCTAGGGATAATCATATCTGGTTTCAGTTCTACCAAGACTAAACTTAATGAAGAAAGGTATTTAGACTGACTTTAAAACGAGCAGACAACTCGAGTTAGGGAGTAGCAATGTACCGGTAGCAACGCTTTCCGGCTTTGTGCATGGGTGCTCCCCATCCTAAATAGGTGTGACTTAAAATCATTCACCATGGACCGAAGATCAACTGGCTATTTTGACAGAAATGGGGTGCGCAGTCGCAATTTGCATAATGATATTATTGAATACTCATAAGGGTGCGCGAGAGAAGACAATTTATGTGCAGTTCAACTATTATCAAAACAGTAATTAAGTAGACAATTAACACATTAAACCATCAAATACAATATCAAAAAACATAAATAAATAAAAGTCATACATAAGTCAATATTATAAGCTCGAATTCTGGTTATCCCCAGCAGAGTCACCATATGTCACACACCTTATTTTTCCTCAAAACTAATTAAATGTTTTGAAAGAAAGAGTTTTTTTCCAATTAAAGTGACATTTTGAGAAGGATTGTTTTATTATTCAGAGTCGCCACTTGAAATTGAGTTTTGGTGTTTCAAGTCACCTTATTAAATCCCTAATCAAAAAGAAATTTGACTCAATTTTTATTGATCTGCGAACTGAAAATTCGGGTAAAAAATTCTGTTGACCGAGGGAAAGGTGTTAGGCACACCTTGAGTCTCGTGGTTCTAGCACAGTCACTTTATTGATTTTAATATGGCTTGGCTTAATTTTTGATATTATTTTTGGATATATTATTATTATTATGTCTTAATAAAATACATATTACGACCCTTCTTTGATTTATTATTAACATATTTAAAATTGACTGATTTTATTAATGTATGTCTACTAATAAAAATAAGAATACGTACATAAATTTATTCAAACAAAATAGAGTAAAGTTAAAAGAAAGACATTTAAAAATTTGAATTTTGAAATGTCCCTAATTTCTTTTTTTCCGCATATATTTGTATTGTTTTTTATTATTATGGATAAAATATATAAAGGTATCTAATAATTAGGAATCATGATTATGTAAGAATGAGATTTTTAAAGTTTGGGTAACTTTAGAATTGTTTTTTTTTCTTGTTAGATTTAAAATAAGAGATCAAATTTTATGAAATTTATGGTTAGTTTTAGCCAGAAATTCTAAAGAGATTAGGACTATTTTTTAGGAAGATTTTTCCTTTTAATTTTTTTTATTTTTCCTTGTTTTATTTTTTTTACACGTCTTTTTCCTTACATTTTTTTTCATGTTTTGTTTTATTAATTTTATATTTTACTTTTCATTATGTTTCTCTCTTCGTATTTTTTTTTTCTGTTTACGTTTTTGTTCTGTTTCTTTCTACCGTTCTTTTTATTTATTTATATTTATTCTTTTTTTTTTACTTTCTGTTTTTGTTCTTCTTACCTTTTTATTTTATTTTTTTGGTTGTGTTTTAGTTTTCTTTTTTTTTTCCTTTTGTTTCAATATTTTTTTTTCTACTCACATTGTTCTTTTTTTTTTCTTCTTCTTCTTATGCTTTGTTGTATTTTTTAAAAAATCAATCTTCCTCATTTTTTTTTTTTACCATAAATTCCTAAATAATAGTCATACATCTTAATCATATATCTTAACAATTCGAAATAAAACAATAATCATCTTAACGCTTATTCTAAAGGCAAACATTTTTTTATCAAAATAATATATTAAAAAAAAAATTAAAACACATTCCACATGGGTTTTCTAAATCACTAATCAATTAAACCTTAGTTTATATCTTAATCTAACAAGTCTACAAATAATTTCAACAAAAATTTTCTTAAGTGAAAACTAAGCTCCAAGAAACATTAACAATTCAAAACTAAATATCACGAACACAATTTAAATATAAATTCCATCTAAAGAGTATAAGACAATAATAATAAAAAAATGTATGATACATCTGTTATTTTTATTTTTATATTTATTATTATTTTTTAGCAAGAAACGTCTTCGATTCCGTTTTCCTAAGCATTCGTAAATTCTCACAAAATAATCACACCATGCATCACAAATTGATATTACCTAATAATAACATGCGATTCGAAGAACTTCATATTATTTGAATTGAGTTTTCGTACAAGTAATCTATTTAAATCATGCGAGAATTTAGAGTTATCTCGCTGCGAAAATTGAAAACACAAAAATAACTGCTACGATCTACTGATTTTCAAAGTTAATAGCTAATATTAACTTTAAAGAGTCATGAATTCGAAACCTCGAATGCTGACTTAATTATCAAAATAAAAACTTACTTTTGATATCTTTTTCTTTGTGTGTGTGCTTTTTTCCTCTCGTTTCTTCTATCTATCTGTGTATTTTTTTTTCTGAGCGTGTGTTTTTATAATAGTTTTGGATGTGAGTTTAATGCTTATTAAAAGGAAAGTGAGAGAGTGGAGAATTTAGTTTAAAATTTAGTTGAGAATTTTAGGGTTGAGATAAAGGAATAAAATAAAAATAGTAATATAATATTAACAAAACAACAAATAAAAAATAAAACATAAAACAAATAAAAAAAAAAGTAGGAAAATGTGTATTGTTAAGAAAAGATCGTGCAAGAGAAAAAAGAAGAATTAATAAATAAAAATAGAATAAAAATAAAATAAACTAGATGGGAGGAGGATTTTTAGGAAATAAGTTAAGGAAGTTGGGGATAATTATGATAAAGGGTAATGTAATTTGAAATTTTAGGACTCTTCTTTTTTTATCTTTTTTTTTTCTACTTTTTCATGATATATACGATTTATTTATTTTTAGACTAGTTAAAAGTTGAAGGATTAAAACAAATACATTAAATTTACAAGCTTTCTTTATTAAATTTTAAACATAAAGTGAGCTTATAATTTGTTGTAATTTTCCAATATTTTTTTATATTTAAATATAACCCGTCGAAAATAATAATATTTAAGTATTAAAATTGGTTTAAAATCTTTATGTTTTGGTAAAACATTAGGTGTTCACAGTACTGCCCTTGTAAGGACATCTGCGAGTTGGTTTATAGACTTTACATATAGAAACTGGATGATCTTCTGATCAAGTTTTTCTCTGATTAAATGACTATCCACTTCGACGTGTTTAGTGCAATCATGTTGCACTGAATTTTGTGCTATTTGAATTGCAGATTTATTTTCACAAAACAACTTCATAGGTCCAGCACTTTCAACTCCAAAATCATGCAGAACTCTTTGGATCCATATTAGTTCACATAAACCATGCGTCATACCTCGAAATTCCGCTTTTGCACTTGATCGAGAAACAACTTTTTTTTTTCTTACTTCTCCAGGTAACAAGATTACCTTCAACAAATGTGAATTAACCTGAAGTCGATCTCCTAGTTGAGCTATCTCTAGCCCAGTCAGCATCGATGTTGCCTTCAACAGTTGGTGCTTCATTCTTTGAGTACATCAACCCTTTTCCAGGAGTATTTTTCAAATACCTTAGGATCCTATGGACTGTATTCATGTGTTCTATACTTGGAGCTTGCATAAACTGGCTCACTACGCTTACCGCATATGCAATATTTGGTCTAGTATGAGTTAGATAGATCAACTTCCCCACTAGCCGTTGATAACAAACTTTGTCTGTTAATTGCTACGCAGAAGAAATCTCAAGTTGTTGGTTCATCTCCATCGGTGTTTCAGCTGGTTTGCAATCAAGCATTCCAGTTTCTGTCAATAAATCCAATACATACTTCTGTTGGGAAAGAGAGATTCCCTGTCTTGACCTTGGCACTTCAATACCTAGGAAATATCTCAGTTGTCCTAGGGCTTTCATTTCAAACTTGGTCGCTAAGTATTGTTGTAGTTTCTCCAATTCTTCGGGGTCATCACCAGTTAATACCATATCATCTACATATACAATAAATGCTGTTATGTTTCCCTCATTTTGTTTAATAAACAAAGTATGGTCAGAGTTACTTTGCAAGAAACCAACACTTTATCTCTGAAGCTACCCTCCCAAACCAAGCTCTAGGCGATTGTTTTAGCCCGTAAAGTGATTTTTTCAGTTTGCATATTTTGTCTTTATGCATTGTTCCTTGCTTAATGCCTGGTGGAAACTCCATGTATACTTCTTCCTCCAAGTCACCATTTAGAAAGGCATTTTTTACATCAAACTGTCATAAAGTCCAATCTTTATTCACTGCAATAAATATAAGAATACGAATAGTATTGAGCTTGGCTACTGTTGCAAAAGTTTCTTGGTAATCAACTCCATACTTCTGAGCATAACCCTTCGCAACTAGCCTCGCCTTGTATCTATCAATGCTTCCATCTACATTAAGTTTCACAGTATATACCCATCTACAACCAATTGTCTTTTTTTCTCTTGGTAGCGGAACTAACTCACAAGTTGAGTTTCTTTGCAAGGCTTCCATCTCTTCATACATTGCCTTGGTCCATTTTGGATATGTTAATGCATCCTACACTACTAGGAATATATACTTTGGATAATTGATTAACCGTTAGAGCATATGAATCCGATAATCAGTGACTTGAGATATAGTTACTAATTGGATATTTGGCCTTGGTTCTAAGATAAGATTAATATTGTTTTCTAGGGACACCCGTATTTAATCTTGATGGTAATTGAGAAGGAGTATTGAGAATTACCTGAGGTGTAACATCTTCTTGAACATTCTGTGAGGACTTTTCAGTTGATGGTGTTAATATAGGGTCTTCTACGACATCTTCATTATGCATCGATACTACATCCCTCTTAGATAGATTTGGCAAAGCTTGAGACTCGATAGGATGATCCGAGGAAATCTCTTCAATTACATGTGTAATCTTACTCAATCTCCCTTGCCATTCTCCCAAGTCTAAGAACTCACCTTGGTCCAGTGTAATTCCAGTTTCTTGCTTGTTCGGCTGAAGTGCTTCACTAACATTCTCCTCATAAAGAGTTGAACTAGAAACTTCCCCTCCATAATAAGGTTTGTTCTCATGAAATGAGACATCTAATGTAACATACAACTTCTTATTCTGAGGATCATAACACCGATACCCTTTCTGGAAGTCTGAATACCCAACAAACACACATCTTTTTACACATGGATCCAATTTACCTTTTAAGACTTTTGGAATATGGACATAAACTGTACATCCAAAAGCTCGAGGTTCAAGGTTCGGCAGATGGGCTAGCGTGCAAAATGACTTTAACTTTTGTTGAGGGGATTGAAAGTCAATAACCCGGGAAGGGGCTCGATTGATAAGATATATAGCTAACTTTACTGCTTCCCTCCAATAAAAGTGAGGCATGTTCATACCAAAATGAGAGACATGAACTACTTCCAAAATTTATCTATTCTTTCTTTCTGCCAAACCATTTTGTTGCGGTGTATATGTGCATGAAGTATGATGTCGTATCCCCAACTAACTAAGATATTCTCTGAATGAACCATCAATAAACTCCCTAGCATTGTCAGATTGTCAAATTCAAATTTTCCTTTGGTATTGAGTATGCACCATATTGTAAAATTCCTTAAATGCTTTAAATGCATCACTCTTCTTATAAAGTAAAGACACCCATGTCACTCTAGTGCATTCATCGATAAAAGTGATAAAATATCGAGCTTTTGAAATAGATGAGATCCTTGCTGGACCTTAAATATCAGAATGTATAACAATGAAAGGTTCTGAACATTTATTCAAACTTGGAAAATAAGGAATTCGATGGCTTTTTGCTAGTTCACAAATATTACATTGAAAATCTGAAACATCTAAATCAACAAACAAACTTGATCTAAGTGTCTTAAGATAACCAAAAGAGATGTGTCCTTATCTCCTATGCCACAACCATATTTTTTCTTTAGCCTTTTCAACTCCACTTGTATGACATGCTTGCCCAAAATTATGCTCTGCATTCTCAGCCAACTCTAGATAGTATAGCTTGCGCCGTTTAACATCATAACCAATAGTCTTCCGGGTCAGAATGTCCTGAAAGATACAAAATAAGGGTCAAAAAGTTACATTACAGTTAAGATTATGAAGTAATTTGGCTTACAGACAACAAATTATTTTGGAGTGAAGGCACCACCAAAACAGTTTCAAGTGTCAAAGTACTAGACAATTTAACAGAACCCTCCCCCGTTATATTACAAGTATTTACATTAGCCGTAGAAATAACTTGTTGTAAGGATGGGTGAATAGTTTGTAACTTATTAGAGTCTCTAGTCATATGATCGGATGCTCCTGTGTCAATAATCCATAATCCATGTATTTTCCTTGGAAGTGACAGAAAAAACATCAACCTTACCAAAGTTACTTGGTTGAGCCACATTGGCCGTATGTTGTGAGTGTTCTCCATGTATGGCTATTGTTGCTCTGCCAATCAAGTTCTTTCGTGGTTTTTTTTTTAAATCCCACCATTCTGGATATCTAATAATCTCATAGCAGCCCTATTTAGTGTGCCCTTTTTCACCACAATGATTGCAAACAAAGTTATTTGTTTTTCCAGATGATGAAATATTTTGACTCTTTTGTGTATCACGTTGAACCACCATGGCTGAACTTTCAGGGACTGGTCTAGAACTTCCCATGATTTGTCTTTGTTGTGCTTCTCTCCTTACATACACATAACAACTTTCCAAATCCAATTTTGGATCTTTTCGCAAAATCTCACCACGAACTTGATCAAATTCCAAATCAAGGTCACTTAGAAATATGTGAAATCGAAGCCTAGCCACCATGGAATGTAACTGTACAACCCCTTCCACTGATCTCTCTTGTGAAGTTGTCCGGCGTTTAATTTCCTGAAAAATTGCAATGAGTTCGTTATAATAGGTAGACAAAGGTCGACTATTCTGCTTGGCGGTGAAATATTATTGATTCAGTTCAAATAAGTGAGTCTCATCCGATCCATCATAGAATATTTTTCAAGCAGCTTCCCATATCTCTTGAGCGGCTGCCAGGCGAATATCTCTTGTGATTTTCGGTGATCCATGTGCCATACGTTGGATCAGTTGGTGATGGTTTGGTCAATTCGCCGGTAAGATATCCAACTTTGTTTCTTGCTCCAACACGCATCTCCATTAGCTGTGACCATAAAGGATAATTCGTTTCGTCAAGAACTATCCCAGTGGGAAAAGCATAATTGTCATGTTGGACTATGATTTGTGGTGCAAGGTTATTCGATTAGGTTACGAAAGTGGCTGGAACCACATGATTTAAGTCTGATACCATGTTGAAGAAAGTCGCAGGCTTACATAAAGAAATCTGTCGTTCATATCATCTATTCATTGTACTAATACATGTATTTATACAACAAAGAATAGACCTAGAATTCTATTTTAGGTAGAATACATATAAAAGGCAGCAAATAAATATTGCTAAAATAAAACTTCCTACAAGTGCAGTCTCTTGTCGTCAATAGCCCCCCTCAAGTTGGTGCATAGATATCTATCATGCCCAACTTGTCAATCGCTTCATGAAATATTTTTACCGTATTATGTGTGACTGATATAGTGTCTAGTTAGATTTTTTTTGGCCATGACGCAACAATAGTTTTTAATTTTCTTTTGGAAAAGGGTGAGTTTATTAAACTTAAGATGGGGAGGTTGGCTCCACATGACTTCGGTTCGATGATCCCTCATCTTGGTCTTCAAATAATATTTTTTAATAGTCAAAAGCACCCTAAAAAGATAAGGTGTAATGTGGATTGGGAAATGGAAAAAAATAAGATGGAGGAAAAATAAAGTTCATATCTCTCTCATTTGTGCTGAAGAGGAGATCTTTTATGCTTTGAAATAGAAACACTCCTTCTAGCTCTTAAAGAGTTGAGAAGATGATTTCCCCTTGCTCGCTCAACTTCAACTTCAACTTTTTATATGATTGATTGATAATTTTTTTGACAAAATTTATTTTTGATTTTCACTAATTAATTTCTTTTTTTCTGATATTAATATTAATTTATTAATTCACAAAATTATTTTAAACTTGTCCAACAAATATCAAAATCTATTCTTAACAGGTGAGTTCATACCTTTTCAATACAAGATTTTGGCTATAAATAATGATGTTTCTCTCAATTTTCTGCATTGAATCTATATCGTCTGTACATAATTCCTTACAAACAAAAATCGAGTCTTTTTGTGATTTGTTGCTGACATTTGAGTTTGACGAAGTTACTGAAGTGTGAGGTACCACTATTTCAATAACATGTATATCCATTTTATCGCGGGAGGAAGTAATGCATAACATCAGGTACAGTGAGCAGATTAAATTCCTTAAGGACACAATAAATTTTGTGGTCTACTTGGATATTTATTTTCTCTTCTTAAAGAATTTGTGATTTCCATTCTTTTAGTTAATAAATATTTTCTAATTTTCTGCTTTGAATAGTACGATAACACTACACAAATCCAACCTCAAAATAAACACTTTTAAATATTATAGACCAAAAGGGACCTCCATGAAAATACAAACCAAAACGGACTGCACTTTAACGCGAGTTTATGCAAAGTGAAGTTGCAAAAGTTGTACTGCAATCTTAATTATAATCACATGTTAGATAAGAAGAAGAATATTTTATTTTATTTAATTTTTTTTTGCTTAATTGTACCAAGATAAAGAGAAACCAAATAGAGAAAAATGCTAGTAATTACTAAGTCATGTAATATTTGAACTCGTCATACTATAAAATCATTCCCACAAGATAAAAAGAGAGATTTTTATCAATAACCAAAAAAAATAAAAGGTCCAAGTACAATAGACAAGATAAAGTTGCTAGTCACAGTCACTTTTAATTTTATAATTGTGAATTTGAGTTATCAAAAGACCAAAAAGGTGGGGAGCTCCTCGGGGAGATATAAAAAAAAAAGGATCCAAGTACAATGGTAAATCTTATATTTGACAAAATGAAAGGACACACTAACCATAAATAAATTTTAGATAAAAAACATCCATGATCCAACAGCCAAAACTAGAACTGCCAATGAAAAAAATAAATAAATAAAATTGAACAGTTGGACCTTAGAGGGGATGATAGCAACACATTCTTATCAAAACATTGTATTATTGTTGCTCACTTGTCATTTTAATATTTTAAGATACCTTCTCCTTTATTATAGGTTCTTCATTTATTTAAACTTAAATATTTATTGTACCCTTTGGACTGTAACTCTAAGAAATGACTTTGACCAAGCAGTCCCGTACACACTATAAGGCTTGTTTGGTCCACCTACTATATACTATTACCTTGTTTTCTTTTTATAAAAATCGATCCACTGACTGACGTAGTCACACGGGTTGTCAGTCGAATCTCATTCGTTGAAAAACTATGTTATATATAGAAAAAATTATACAAAATATATAGGTCAAAAATTATTTTTTCATGCGTATATATTAAATTTTGAAAATGCCTTTAATGAAATTTCTAATTTCGCCGTTGAATCAATCCTTCACTAAGATTTTGGAATTCCAAACAAAACTCTAAAATGATAGTTTTAATTAATATCTGTAACTAGTATGCACGTTACCCTTAATTTATAAGACCACACATGCTCACGACTCATTATATAATTAACCAACATATATATCAACTTGTTCATCTATATAGTCAAGCCAAAAAAAAGGGGCAAAGAGGATATTGCAATATAAAATGAGCTTGTTGTATTTATTTATCCACAAGCACAAACTTACTCCAGTCCCATCTTTTATAAAATAACAAAATTAAATTTCAGAAATTAGCTCAAAGTAATATTATACTAGCTATTTGGTCATTAATATTGAATAACACTTGAGTAGTGACTCTGAAGTAACCAAAATATTAACATTTTATTTTCTTACTTTTCACTAAGATGAGTAATTGGACAAAAACTAATTTCTCTTCTAATTTGAAGCATTAGCTTACAAAAGTATTACAGCATAACGAGTTTATTCCAAACTAGTTGAGGTTGAACTTTCTATATTTAGAGAATGCCCATATCATAATTTGTTATTTTTACATTAATCGTAATATACTATTAATCTTTTATACTCCTTTTATTGTAATTTGTTTGTCTTATTTTTTATAATATTTTAAAAATAAATGCATTCCAAACTCGGCATATGGTGAGGCGAGTTTAAACACGTGAAGGTGTGGGTGGTGGTGGGGGGGGGGGGGGAGGTGCAATGAGTTGAAATAAATAAAAGGGTTATGCTAAATGGCCAGAATTTGCCCAGAAATTTAAAAAGTCTAGAATATCCTTTTTATTTTAACATAAACTAATCTTTTTTTCCATTTTTAAAAATTAAAATGTATTAAAATTAAATATGTAAAAATGTTCAAAAAGGTAAAATAACATAGCGTGAAATATGTTATTTTACCATTCTGACTAAATTCTGGCCAAAAGGATTTTTTCTAATTAAAAATCAATTATATGCGGGTGTGAGGCAGGTGCGGATTACCATTTGAATTTCTTGCAAAATATAACTTAGATCGATGCTGGTGTTATATGTGAAATTCCGTGTGAAGTACTTCTTAAATTTTGTTTACGATCAGAATATTAAATTTATTTATTTGTTTTCTTAAAGTTTATATCAAATCAGTTTTTCTTAAAAAAGTAAATTAAAACATGATACTACTTTTTAAGACCAAGAATGTCTTTTACGTTGTCCGATCGAGTTGTTCCCAACAAAAGTAACAAAAGAAACTATTTGATATTTAACAATAATTCACATGTCTTATATGGACTTTTCCAATCTAATCTACAAAGATAATGGATCCAAGATGCTCAAAAAAAAAAAAGAGAAAAAAAAGAGAGGAAAGGTATCCCATGGACTAGAGTTCCACTAATGTTAGAATAATACCAACAAGAAGATTTGAATTAATATTAGTACTAATTATGAAAAATGTCAACTAACTAAAGAATAGAGGTATTACTATTTTAAGTATGTATAATCCATGGCTAAAAGATTAGTCCCTTTTGATTTTGATTTATGCTATGCTTTCCTTTCTAAGTTTGTTTTATACCACAAATTTCATAGGTTTTCATTTTTTTCTTAATTTTTGTATTTAGTTAAATAATGTAACATAAATTAGACTAATGGAATAAATATATTCGACATTCACATCAAATTACTCATTGGAGAAAAACTCTCCCGCAACAAGATTTTACACATAGGGTCAGTTGATATATAATAGATATGTTTTTGATACATATATTAATACTTCCTCCATTCACTTCTATTTATCACGATTCACTTTAGGAGAATCAATTTGACTAATCTTTAGAGCTAAATTAAATTAGATTAATTTAATATTTTGAATTTTAAATTTATTAGATATCAAAATACTATACGAAAAACATTATAAATTGTAATCATTTTCATATAAATATAATAAAAAAACATATCTTAAAATATTGATAAAAATTCATCCAGTTTAACTCTCAAAAAGCAAATACGACAAGTAAAAATAAAAAAAATGACATTTTTTAAAATTATAATTAAATGATATGCATTCTCTCTTTATTCTTAATCTATCAAAATTAAATTATCCGATCTAGTGTAAATGCGACGTGGTAGTATCTAGCGTTGACCATAGATTTCCAAATATTTTTGGCAAATATAATTTGGGTTAAAATTTGGATGAAATTTCACCATGCGTTTGACCATAGTATTTGGGAAACATATTTCACGTTTTTAGGAAATATGATTTATACTCATAAGTTTTTAAAACTATCAAAACTAATCATAAGTTTATATTACAAGTCAATTGGACCTTCATTGCAACAAATAACATCATTCCATACCTGGTGAAGTAGACAAAACACATGTATTTGTTACCTTGAGCTGGTTGCTCATTATTTTCATCAATAACCATATCATCACTTTCATATTCACTGAATATTCCATCACTACTTTGGTGTTTACGTAAAAAGTTTATGTAATACAGCCAAACAACTACTATAGAAGATGTTTTTGTAAGGGATAAAAGGTTGGTGTAGAATTTAAATTTTTAAGAGATCCTAAATAATGAAATTTGGCCCAAATACTAGTTTTTTCTAGTATTTGGGAATTTGGGTTATTTGCCAAAAATATTTATCAAATAATGACAAATTGTATGAACAAACTCTATTTGCTAAATTTTCCCCCAAATTTTACTTGGAAAATTTATGGTCAAACGGATCCTAAGTATTTGCATTTTGCCTTATGATGTGTGTTTCATGTGGGTGTACGATGTTATTAACCATAGAGGATAAATACTCAGCTCCCTTCTGAATGAGCCGCCGAGAATTGGTCAAATCCACAAGCTTTGACTATCACAAAAACTAGAAGAAAAGATTTCTAAAAATTCCACGGTCAAAAGTACCTTTTAGCTTCCTAGAAAAAGCCTAAAACACCATAACCCAAATTTTTTATAAACTACAAATACCACATCCCCCCTTTTTCTTTTATAAAATCTAAGTACTCATCTTTTTTCCTCTTAATATTTTTTGTTCAAATTACATTTCAATAAGTTTGAATTTTCTTGTCTTGTTTTTTAAATGGCTTCTTCAGGTGGAAATATGAACACTTTCATGAAT
The DNA here is from genome assembly GCA_036250405.1 of Solanum raphanifolium. Lineage (NCBI taxonomy): Eukaryota > Viridiplantae > Streptophyta > Magnoliopsida > Solanales > Solanaceae > Solanum > Solanum raphanifolium. Next base: position 49,167 of record JAJOOE010005029.1, read on the forward strand.
TCATTTAACTCATTTTCTTCTTCTCAATTCATGACTTCTTCGTTTAGCGATCTTCTTTCTGATAATAATGATACTAATAATAATAACAACAATAAGAATTGGGGATTTAGCGATGACAGAATTAAGTCATTTCCAATGATTAACTCATCTTCATCACCGGCTTCGCCTTCTTCTTATCTTGCTTTTCCGCATTCTTTAAGTCCATCAATGCTTTTGGACTCCCCTGTTTTGTTCAACAATTCAAATGTAAGTTGTTCTTTACGAGAAAATTATTCAAAATATTATCTGTATACGTTTTTGTTAACTTGTCTGATCGGGATTTTGTTTTTACTTTTGAACAGACTCTTTCATCACCAACTACAGGGAGTTTTGGTAATTTGAATTCTAAAGAGGGGAATTCAAGGAGTTCTGAATTTTCTTTCCAAAGTAGGCCTGCTACTTCATCGTCAATCTTTCAATCTTCTGCTCCAAGAAACTCATTGGTATGAACTTGTTTGAAAATTTCAAGTTATTTTCCTCGGGTGAATCTTGAGTTTTGACCGATATTTTAAAATGTAATATGAAAAATATTGTGACTTTTATGGTATTTTTCATAAATATTTGTATTTGGAATTTAAAGTATTGAACTATTCCGATTCAATTTAGATTCGAAAATTATTAAATTGATTTTCGTTAATTGAATTGTGACAACTAAAAAGGTGGGTTTTGTGTAAAATATGTAATGCATTAACTAGTATTTACCCCCATTTCTTTTATGAACCTTTAAAGAAATGTCAAACTTTTCAAGTTTATTGACAGTTAATAATACATAGTGTGAACTGTCCAAGAATATTCCCCTCAATTATTCCAATTCCATAACATGTCTATCTCTTTAATTTGCTGAAAAGTTTAGTTTATAAGAATGAAACAATTTGGAAGTTAAAAAAAAATGAGTATTTTGAAGTTGAAAAGAAATATTTTGTTGGAAGTTTGAAGTTGTGTTTACACATGAATGATGTGTTGTGAGTGAGAATCGTTATTTCACGCCAAATACTCACCTAATAAGTTTTGAACTTTTTTCTCCAAGGGTTATGTAATCAAACTTCAATTTCCGAAATTCTAAGTTTGAAGTTGAAATAATGAACAGAACAGTATAATAAACATTAATTTGCAAATAATATTTGGTTTGAAGTTATGTTGTGCATTTCCTGGTAATAACATGGAAGCAAGATTGCAATTTGCAATAAATAATAGATACTAATAAAAGTCTTCTTAGACCAACAACCACAAATTGCCTTTTATTTTCTTTCTCTAATCTTAATTAATTGACTTAAACAGGAAGACTTAATGACAAGGCAACAACAGACAACTGAATTCTCCACAGCAAAAACTGGAGTGAAATCAGAAGTGGCTCCAATTCAAAGCTTTTCTCAAGAGAACATGCCGAATAATCCTGCTCCGGTGCATTACTGTCAACCATCGCAATATGTTAGAGAACAGAAGGCGGAAGATGGATATAATTGGAGGAAATATGGACAAAAGCAAGTGAAAGGAAGTGAGAATCCGCGAAGTTATTACAAGTGTACATTTCCCAGTTGTCCTACAAAGAAGAAGGTTGAAAGGAACTTGGATGGACACATTACTGAGATAGTTTATAAGGGGAGCCATAATCATCCAAAACCTCAATCCACTAGAAGATCATCTTCACAATCGATTCAAAACCTTGCTTACTCCAACTTGGATGTAACAAATCAGCCAAACGCGTTTCATGAAAATGGTCAAAGAGACTCCTTTGCTGTCACAGACAATTCTTCAGCTTCTTTTGGAGATGAAGATGTTGATCAAGGCTCTCCTATCAGTAAGTCAGGAGAAAATGATGAAAATGAACCCGAGGCAAAGAGATGGTAAGCTTTTAACACGAAATCTTTCAAATGTTTTCCTTTTGTCGATACTAATTGATATGAAACCTAAATGTTCTGTCGTGTTAATTGTCCTTTCAGGAAGGGTGACAATGAAAATGAGGTTATATCATCTGCAAGTAGAACAGTACGTGAACCTAGAATCGTAGTTCAAACCACAAGCGACATTGATATTCTTGATGATGGTTATAGATGGAGAAAATATGGACAAAAAGTTGTCAAAGGAAATCCGAACCCAAGGTTAGCAATCCCTACACCATATAACATTAGTTGTTTTTCTCATTACTACATCTTACTATGCAAAGAATTGAATGATCAGTTAGCATAAATCTCTTATGACACACGTTCCCCGTTCTTAGGTCATGTCCTTGAAATTTTGAATGAAAAGTAAGTCTAAATGTGTGTCTTTGCTATGTCTTTATAGGAGTTACTACAAGTGCACATTTACTGGATGTCCGGTTAGGAAGCATGTAGAACGAGCATCTCATGATCTAAGAGCAGTTATCACAACTTATGAAGGAAAACACAACCATGATGTTCCTGCAGCACGTGGTAGTGGTAGCTACGCAATGAATAGACCTCCAACTGGAAGCAACAACAACATGCCAGTAGTTCCAAGGCCTACAGTGTTGGCTAATCATTCTAATCAGGGAATGAATTTTAACGACACATTTTTTAACACAACGCAGATCCAACCACCAATCACCCTGCAGATGCTACAGAGCTCTGGAAGTTCAAGTTATTCAGGATTTGGAAACTCATCGGGATCTTACATGAATCAAATGCAGCACACGAACAATTCCAAGACAATAAGCAAAGAAGAACCTAAAGATGATTTATTCTTCAGCTCTTTCCTTAACTGAAATTCCTCCATACCAAAATACAAAAGATAGAGATTTCTTTCTCAAGTCACTGTATTCGTTGTAACTTATGATAGTTTTTTTTTCCTTCTAGAATACGTAGTTAGGTTTTACGATTCCACAATAAGAGTTAGTCCATTATTTTATTTGTTTCGAGCCTAGCTCTGGATTTCTTAGCATCTGTAACTTCTCATTAAGATTTTTCTTTTTTGTATACACAAATTTATCAGTGTAAGGTGGGGGACTGAGGTTTCATGGTTGAAAGTTGATATTTTTTTTTTCTTGTGTGAAGTTGAATATTCATTCTTTAGAAGTTACCGTTCAGTTGTATCCCTCTGAGTTTCTCATTTTTGCTTAACAATAAATCAAGAGGAAACTTCCACCAACCATACCAGAGTTCATTTCTAAACTTAAACGATAAACTGCATTATTAAAATGATCACTTTCTACGCGAGTAGTTACATCTATCAGTAAGCATTGTCCTTCAGTTGGTATCAACATTTGGTTACCATCTTTTCTTGATGCAAAAATCAGATTTGACTACGTCTGCGACTGCATATGATGTTTCTAGAAGTTCGTGGAAATTTCTACACCTCAACTAATTGATTTACCAAACGAACAACACAGAGCAAGATACAGAAATTAAAGAGGACTTCTTCAATGAGCAAAAGGTGGATACATTTGTAACAAATGAAGGAAATGTAGAGAATCAAAAGAATTATCAATGAAACAGTATGTTTTAAGTACTATCTATCTTATCAAATGTAGGTTTGTTTCGAAAGTTTATATCCAGAAACGATAGCTGACACTGCCATAGCTAGAAATGCCACAAACTCCATGCCGATTGCTGATGCTGAAGAATCTGTGAATATGTTGTCATTATTTTCTCTCATTCTGTTTGTCAGCGGTACAGCAGATGAAGCAGCTGATAGTAACAAGTATGCCATCAACTGCAATTCAATTGCGATTCCAAATCAATGGATAATTCACAGAGTTAACAGTTCTATTATGTAAAAAAAAGAAATCACAAACCTGATCACCAAAAAAATCGAGAAAAGCTGAATTCTTCCGCGAAAATATTTCCTTGTTAGTTGAAAGTTGGTAAACTTGAATCAACACTAGCAATATTGTATACAATGTAGATAGAATTGCAATAGCTAGCAAATACCTGCATTTGCCAACATCCCAAAATACAATTCAATTACAAAGATCATAAAACAAATAAAACAAAAACTCAAGCCGAATTTAGCATGTTAGTATAGCTCCCGTTTGGCCATAGATCTTAAAGTTGAAACTTGAATATTTGAGTTTTTGATCATTTGTGTTTGGATATGCATTTTACTTTGAAAAAAAAGATCCAAATTTGGTGAGTGGAAGTTCCAAAAACACACAGTTTTTAGAAACTTGAGGATATTTGAAGATTTTCATGTCCAAACAGATATCTGAAGATAAATTTTCAAAATTCAAATCTATGGTCAAACACTAGCTTCATATCATGTGAAATCATAAATATGTACCTATATTCATCATATTTATCAAAATCTCTCCAATCACCATGCTTATTACTAGCCATGATTATGAAAGCAAACAATGAGAAAAGCAAAGCAATACAACGTAAGCCGAAACAACCCTTCTTCAGCATATCTTCTCTCTTCCATCTCTCGATGAATCGTCCCACCCCAGTGCCAGCCACCGGAGGATTCTGTGTCTGTGTCTGTGTACCTCCGGTGGCTGGAGTCTGGCTCTCCGTGTCTACAGAGCACGGAGGTGCCGTTGGTGTTTGTACACCTGTTGCCTTGTAATTGTTTGGATCTGACATATCTCCTCAAAATGAAAAAAAAAATTTCAACCACGGAAAATGTAAAGTGTCCTAAAAATTTGAAAAAAGAAACAATCTTTTTGTTTGACAATTTAATTTTGTCTTTTCTATTTTTGGATTATTCTAGAATTAGAATGAAAATTGTTGATAATTATGAAGTGGGTGATAATTATATTTGAAAAAATTGCCTAATTATATTGATCTGATCGGTTTTTTAGATTGTCAGTAACGAACTTCAGTTGTGACGGTTTTACGCTGTCAGGTTCTAGGTGATTGGGGTTGTTTTTGAGTGGGTCCTACTGAGTGTACGTGGATTCCATGTCAGCATTTTGATATTTTTTTCTTTTCTTTTGTCAAGTCATTTGATGGCCACAAAGAAAAGTAATATGACAAGAAGTCATTCGATAAATAGACAAATATTCAAAAGAGAAATCGTGTGTTTTACTCATTTATCGTTTCCTTCCAATTTTAATTTAACACGAAATTTTAAAAAATAAAGAAGAGTTATGAGGGCATCTTCAACACTAATCTCTATTTACTCTCCAAATATAATTTTTTTTTTCCAGACAACCAACTTCAACCTAATTCTTTATTTTACTCTCTAAAAAAGAATTTTTCTCTCTCTCCTCAACATTATATTATTATTTCTATTTCATTCTTATTTCATAATATGCATCCTTTATTTCTTTTTTTCCAAATAATAACTTTATATAATTTTCATCTAATAAAAAATTTTAGTTTTTCAAATTCTTTACTTATTATAAAATTATATTTTCCCCCTAAATTTCTAAAGAACATAAATTGCAAGTTAATATTATATGATATACAAATTAATGGATAATTCAAATAAAAGTGAAATTATTAATGAAATATAATTACATAAATACTCTACTTTCAAGATTATTATATTGCTCCCACAAATGTTCTATTAATACATTAGGAGTTTAAAATGAGCATTTTTATCCTTAATTATTTATGTCTAGCTAAAGATTGTTCATATCGGAGATTTTCATGCAACAAGAACAATTACGAATAATTGAAAAAAGAAATCAACAAGCACAACTGCAATCACAACTACACTAATTATGTGGATCATACACTAATTTTTTTCGAATATTGTTAAATCTAAAACCGACCAACCGGATTACTAAATTATTGTTGTGATAAAATTATTATGTTATGTATTGTATTTTTAAATTAAAATTTTCATCTTTGCATTTTAATTTTGTGCATTCTTCATAGTGAAAATTAATAATGATATCAAACTATATTAAAGTGACGAAATTTTAAAAAATTGAAACATTATTAATTCGGGATGAAAATAGTATATTTTAAATAATATATTTTTTAAAATGTTATATTACATTTAAAATGAATTACTAATAATAAAGATATAATTAATGGTCTTATATGAAAAATAATATGTTAATTACAAAATAATAAAAATAATAATAAAATAATGAAAAAGTGAAATAGAGAGGTGAATAGTAATTCTCCAAATTTGGAGAACTACTATTCACCTTTCTATAAATGGAGGATAGAGAGTCATTTAGAAAATGGTTGGAGAGCCCATTCTCTATTTTACTCTCCAAATATAGAGAATGAAGAGTAAAATAGAAGAGGATTGGAGATGGTCTGATTCTCATGGTCTTAAATTTAAAATATGTAGATTTTTATAATCTTCAGGTAGGCGAAAAGTTGGAATAAAAAAATTGTAAACAGAAAGAGACATTCTTGTTAAAGAAATGAACAATAAAAAGAAAAGTAAAACAAATAAATTTAAATCGAAGAGTACATCAACTAAATTTCTCCACACACACATGAATGTTGAATATGTAGCACATGTTACCGCATATATTTAAAGAACTTTATGATCATTTATTGTCCCCTACCTTTCGTAAATATTGAATACCAATAGGTTGTCTGGTAGAGTACATTAGAAAAATATAATGCATATATTAGTTTATTTGATATATAGCATTTTGTTTGGTGTTTTTTTTCAACCTATATATAATTAATGCACACTTTATTTGATATTAAAGTATGTATAACGAATACATAAAAATCTATGGTACTAGTAATGCAAGAGATTTTAATGCATGCATTAGCATAATTAAAAACATAATTGCCTCTTAAAAATGACCTTTCTACATCTTTTCCACTATTTGTGTAGGATATTTTTATAATAAACTATTATTTTTTTTAGAAATTTTGTAGTACATGTTATTTCTAATACACCAAATTAAATAATACATAAAAAATAATATATACATAAATAATGTCAGTGTTACTAATACACCCTATTCAACATTATTCTTATATACCCTACCAAATGATCCTCGATTAGACTTCTGATTCTCGGCAAAATCTATTCTCCCTCTAAGAAGAGGGGGAAAAAAATTCAATAACATCTGCTGCAAATATAAGGCAGTCTTACTAATCATTGCAAGTTGCAAGACAAATTGTAAGAGGGGGCAACTAAGGGTGTATAAGTCTAATTGTAAAATCAAATCGAATTGAGGAATTAAATCAAATTGAAAAAATTGATTTGTGGTTTGGTTTTATTGCTTTGGCGTTGAAAAAAAATCGATCACTCATGGTTTGGTATTAAAAGAAACAAAGTCAAATCGAACCCAAATTAAATCTACATAATATATATAATTTTATTTTATTTATAGATAAAAAATGTTATTTATAATCTACTTTGTTAATATATTTTTAGTTAGTTTATAGTTTTCAATGTTTAGATATATTATTTCAAATTTGGGCTTGTAAAATTTTGTAAATATTTTATTTTGTATTAAGATTGAAAGTTAAAATTATATTGTTATAGTTTTTCAAATACGAAGTTAACAATTTACTTTGTAAATATTTTGTTTTGTATTTAGTTTGACTGTAGCCTTTAATCTTATTAATTTAACATAATGAATGTTCATATTTCAATAAAAGTATTTTGTACTCATGTGAATTTTACCGTCTTTTCAAAGACTATTCATTTAACATTTTTAAAGTTTAGCTTATCACACAGGTAAGTGAAAGTATATTTGTTCTCTTTTTCAAACACCGTATAATTGTAAAAAATCGACTAAAGCCAAAACCGAAAGACCTGACTTTATGTGGTTTGATTTGATTTTTAGATTTAATAAACCGACATAATTGATTTAAATTTTTAATGAAAAATCAAACCAAATCAACCTATGTATACCCGGCAACCATGTCGTAAAATAGAAGGACAACACAATTATTAGGTAGAGAAGTAAAAAGAGTTTGCACAACATTATCTTATTGTGAAATTTATTAACATCGGAACTCGTAGAATTGTGTACAATAAGAGGGTAGTCAAGTTTATCGTGATTACAATGAACTAATCTTTTGATTTATCAAATTTAGGTGATTAGTGGTAGAAAGAAGCAAAATGGCAGAAAAGAAGATCATTAATCCATCTTTAATGATCACAAATAATAAAAAAAGAACAATGCTAAATGATCAGAAAATTTAGCCAGAATTTGGCCAGAAATTTAAAAAGTCTATAATATTTTTTTTATTTAAAAATAAACTGATCTATTTTCCATTGTTTAATTAAAAGGTATTAAAGTTAAAAAAGGTAAAAATATTTAAAAAAGTAAAATACATTAGGTAAAATATCATTTTGGCCAAATTTTCTGGCCAAAAGGATTTTTCCAAAAAAAACACAATCCATTTTAGTATGGGGGTAAAAATAAACAAGGGTTGTGGCCCAATTAAACCATTGTTGTCCCTGTACTAAGAATAGTAAACCAGAAAATTATGAAGCTGAAAAGAAATAAAAATATTCGAATCCACAAAATTTATTGTGTTCTTAAAGAATTTAATCCCCTCGTTGTATTCGAGGTTGTGGATTATTTCCTTGGAGATAAAATGGATAACCTATTAAAGAAGTAATGGTACCTCAAATTTCAATAACTTCGTCAAACTCAAAAAGCAACAACGAGATCACACATAGACCCTACTTTGCTTGTAAGAAAATGTATACAAAAGAAGGAAGAAATTCAATTCGGAAAAATGAGAGAAAGCTTCTCTATTTATAGCCAACTATAGGTACGAATTAACTTGTTCAAAATAAATTCACATGTTCAAAACAGTCATGGTGTCTTTTGAAAAAAGAAATGTTTGTTCGAAAGGAACATGTCCTTTCCGAAGTAGTTCACAAAATTCAAACTAATTAATTAATAATTCCAAATTAATATTAAGAAAAAAAAAATAAATTAATGAGATCAATAAATATTTTTTTTATAAATAAATTATCAGTCAATCACATCATTTGTCATTGTCGAAGTCAATCTGAGCGAGCGAGCGACGACGATTGCGCGGAGGACACCCTTTAAAAAAACCCTTTGAGAGTTAAATTAGTAAGTGTTTGCTAATATAAGGACAAAACTTTTCCTTTCTTCTACCAATGTGGGAGTTGACTTTTCATTTTTCCTTGACTTGATTCCCCCACATTTCCCAATTCACACCTTACTTAAACCAAACAATCCCCCACATGAATGGGAAATAGATATTGTTAAAACATATGCATGAAAATTGTGTGATTCGTAAGTACGGATTAATTGCGTCTAGATAAGTAGGTTTCCCTTTCAACTTTTCATAGTGAACATATATTGGATAAACTCGGCCATTAAGTAGTAGATTTGATATATTTTAACCATCGAGCTTTCATGTATACCTAGACAACATAAGTCACACAATCAACCCTTCAACTATTTTTGGTTCTCATTATTTTGTTCGTTTCTACCATGAATACTTCCTAGTTCATAAGTGTGTAGAGAACTCACCTTATTGGATTTTCCTTGAAGTGACTTACACTTCATCCTTGGCCATAGTTCCATTCCCGTTGATGATTTCTCAACCCCTGCTCTAGTTAGGCCTTTTGTAAGTAGATCCAACACAATATCCTTTGACTTTACATAGTCAATTGTAATAGTTTCACTAGAGAATAGTTGTCTAACAGAATTGTATCTTCATCGTATGTGACGAGACTTACCACTATACATAACACTGCCAACCCTTCCTATTGTAGCTTGGATATCACAATGTATGCATATAAGGGCCACTGATTTTGGCCAAAATGGAATATCTTTTAAGAAATTCTGGAGTCATTCGACTTCTTCATCTGCCTTTTCTAATACTATGAACTCAGACTCCATTTTAGAGCCAGCTATACATGTTTGTTTGGATGATTTTCAAGATATTTCTCCTCCACCAATTATGAAAACATATCCACTTGTATACTTAGTATCAGTTGACCCAATAATTAAATTTGCATCACTGTATTCTTCAACAACTGTTGGATACTTGTTGTAATGCAATTTTTTTTTTTGAGTGTGATCTAAGTACTCCAAAACTCATTTCATTGCTATCCAATGATTTTGGTTGGGATAACTTGTGTATCGACTTAATTTACATATAACGCAACTTATGTGTGGTCGTGTATAATTTATGATGTACATCAAACTTTCCAACACTCTAGCATAATTTAATTGAGACTAATTAACTTACACATTTATTCTTAACGAGATCAAGGTTCATATCAATTGATATTTTTGCACTTTGAAGTTCAAGTACTTGAATATTTCAAGTACCTTTCGGATATAATGAGATTGAGACAATGCTAGATCTTGAGGAGTTTTGTGAATCTTAATTCCTAATATCAAATCAGCAACTCTTAAATCTTTCATATCAAACTTACTAGCAAGCACGATTAGTAACATTTATGTTAGCAATGTTGTTGCTCGATTTGGATTGTCTTTAATGTAAATACATTTATCACATTCATTAATCTTAAATCCATTTTTCAACATGATTTAGTCAAACTTCACATGCCATTGTTTGAATTTTTGTTTTAGTCCATAAAGTGACTTAAACACTTTCTTTTCTTTACTATGAACCACAAAGCCCTCGTGTAGTTCCGTGTAAATTTCTTCTTTCAAATATCCATTTAAGAAAGTTGTTTTGCATCCGTTTGATGGATTTCAAGGCCATATATTTTGTAGCTAGTGCAATTAATATTCAAATAGATGAAATTATGGTTATTGGCGAGAATGTGTCAAAATAATCAAAACATTCTTTCTGTCTAAAGCCTTTGACGACAAGTCTTGCTTTATATTTTTCAATAGTTTCATCGGCTTTCATATTTTTGAAGATCTATTTTGAATCCAAAGGTTTGTTTCCTGGAGGAAGATTAACCAACTCCCAAATATGATTGCTCAAGATTTAATCCATCTTACTACTGACATGCTCTTTCCAAAAGGATGAGTCCGCAGAGGACATAACTTCTTTGAATGTTTGAGGCTCATTTTCAAAGAGGAATGTTACAAAATCAGATCCAAAGAAAGTTGATGTCCTTTGACATTTACTGCATCTTGAAATCTATTTATTAGGTACATTCTCCTTTGGTTCTTCTTGAGGTCGTTTAGACCCTTCACTACGCAACTCAAGTATAGTTTTATACAAATAAATGTGTTCAAAGAACTCAACATTATATGATTCAATTATCGTATTATCATGATATCTGAATGTTTGGACTTATGAACCAAAAATCGACATGCTTTATTATTTGTGGCATATTCAATGGAAACGCAGTTCACACTCTTAAGTCTTAGGTCATATTTTGACTATTTTAGGTATGAAAACTTGGACTTTGGCTAGCCACACCCACACATTGAAATATTTCAAGTTGAGGTTTCTTCCTTTCCATTTCTCATTGGAATAGACTGTGTCTTGTTGTGGGAAACTCAAGCGAGTATTCGATTTGCTGTAAGGATAACTTTCCTCACACAAGTTTGTGTAAACCTGAAGTTATAAGTAATACATTCATCATTTTCTTCAAAGTTTGATTTTTTCCTTTCCGCAATTTTATTAGATTGAGCCGAGTAAGGGGCAGTAATTTGATGGATGATTCCATTTTCCAAACATATTTCTGCATAAGGAGATTCATATTCTCCACCTCTATCACTTCTAAGAATTTTTATTCAACTAATTTTCAACTTCAATTTTGTATTTCCCAAACGCTTCTATTGCTTCATCTTTAGATCAACACTTTAGAACCCAGAACTTCCTGAATTTTATGGAAACTTGTATGGGCCGTGTAATGATACATGAACTGTACAAGGGTCCGTACAGTCGACCCTTAGAAATTCAGTGAAACTCAGCTTCTCACGAGAAGTTTGACGGACCATAGAAGTGTCCACGGGCCGTAGCAGGGTCCATAGACATCGAGCTTCAATACTCAGGATTTGCTCTACTTTTACCAGTACCTTTACAGACCATGAAGTGTTATGTGGTCCGTGGAAGTCACCCATAAAGGGCCTCCATCAATTTTAATTTAGGGTTATTTTTGTCTTTTTCCACTTTTTTTACTTCTTATACTATGTTGTTTTGACCTATTTTAAATGGTATTAGAAGACTTTTATTAGGCTAAACCCTCCCTTACACTCATAACTTCCCCAAAATTAATTTCTTCTCTCGAGAGTTTTTTCTCAAGCAAGAACTAGGGTTTAAGCTCTAAGTCTCCATTGAAGGAATTCAAGCTAGGTTTCTACTCCAGGTATGTGGGATTTCATCAATGGGTATACCTTCACCAATTGAGTCCAAAGTAAACCCCAATTTCTCAAGTTTATGATTACTACAAGTTATAACTTTCTATGATCTTCATGAGTTTTCATTGTAAATTAGTTTTCCTTCATGATCAATCCCTAGTTATATGTTTTACTCATAAATTCTATAATTTCAATTATAATTCCATATTTTTAATGACAATTCCATAAATCCATAGTAGGCAAGTAATTTCATGACTCAGAATTATGTTATTTCAGATGCATGTCTTAGATTATCAGATTTTCATAATTTAGATGCTTTCAGATAAAGTATCTTCTAAATTATTTCCAGTATCATGATATAAGATTCTTTCAGATAAAATATCTCTCAGTATAATTTCAACTATCATAACTTATGAGCTATTTAGGATGTATCAGTTATCAGTATGATTCCATGTTTTCATATTATTACTATTTCCAGATTATGCATGTTTCTGTTTGTAGTATACTTAGTATCGAGAAACCATAGGAATGAAGGTTTTTGGCCAGTATTTGTGGATCTTTAGTAGCTATCTCTAAGCTCCAAAACTAATAAAAAATAAAAAATAAAAGTCCCAAAACTACATACCACTGTAGTACTTGTCTTAGATAAATATTAGCTCAGTTATCATGTCCTTACAATGTAAAGTATTGGTCACTATCTTTTTGGTGTGAGGGTAGTACACTGAATACCATGTAGTAGCTCATGTGATTTATGTCAGATTTAGTATCAGTTATTGAATGACCTTGTACTTATGCATTTCTGTTCAGTATAATTCAGTTTCATGATATTTTACTTGGTCATTACGTCAACATATTTTACAGATTCAGTATGTTTAGATATAATGTTTACCATGCATAATCCTCATACTCAGTACATTCAAAGTACTAACCGCATACTTTCTGCATATATTGTTTGATAATATAGTATCTGTCGTTCAGTATCTAGTATGCGGTTAGTACTATCTCTAATCTAGCCGCGATTGCTCCACCATTCTAGAAGATCAATAGTGTAGGTTCTGTATTTTGATTAATATATGCATCAAAATCATTTCTATCATTATGAGAAAGTTCAATAATACAATCTATCATATCATCAATATCATCTTCATTATTATATCTACTCCTAGAACTTTGAGGCTCTTTGTTATGTACTACATTCCTTATATTAGAATTATACAAGTCGTACAATTTTCTAGCTTCAATTTTTATACTATCTTTAACATCTTGACAACTAGGTGTTTCATCATCTTCACTATCAATACCCAAATTAAAATATATTTTATCA